>VURO01028653.1:0-21454 GCA_015108175.1 Pelvicachromis taeniatus | reverse complement strand
GTGTGTGTGTGTGTGTGTGTGTGTGTGTGTGTGTGTGTGTGTGTGTGTGTGTGTGTGTGTGTGTGTGTGTGTGAGCACATACTCACACATTAGATCATTAAATTCAATCTGTGAAATGTGTATGATGTAGAGAAAACTGTGTATATACTATTTATCTGAATATAAATTTCATGGCAACAAAGGTCACATGGACATCAAGTTAGAGCTAGCTGTAACGTGGCTATCCTGCATGTTAGCTAAACTAATTTGTAAATTGCTAGGTCAGTTTAGATGAATTGGCACTTTCAGTTCCATGTGATAGCTTTCGATTTATGCATATCAGCCAGAGACTGTGTAGATTCCAGATGTTAAAACATGAAGCCAACTAGGCAGTGTCATTTTACTGGCCAACAGGGGGCAACACAGCTGTGGTGGCAAGAAGACTGTCTGTTGTATAAAGGTTAATGGGAAACCTCCTCTCACTTTCCCAATAACTATTTGGGCGTGTTTACCAGTTTCAGTGCACAATGGATGGGATATAAAGTTCATTTTGTAGATTATGGTTATTATTAAAGTAAGAAAAAATGATTATACAGTGCAGGCCCATTGGCCAGTCAATCACAAATCCCTGTGTCCATTGTTTCACAATCAGATCGATCCCTCATTCACCAGTTTTGGATGCAGGACACTAAAATGGTGACAGCGAAAACATTTAACTTTACCTCATCCATATTTTATACAGAACGTGGTGTTAGCAGGCAAGCTAATGGTAGCTAACATTCGTCAGAAGAAAGATAGCTCGGGGTCAACTTTGATCTCCACAACAACTCATTCCTACCATAAACTGAATGACTGCTGCTGTAATACACTCCCTCTAACCTTTGGTAGTCTTTTATTTTAAATGAATGTTAAAATTTAAATGTATTGAATTTTAAAAAAAAATATTGGCATGGTTTGTAAGCGATATAAAAAAATTTCAGTAGTACAGATATCTTCACTGAATCATTATTTTAAACATAAGAAAAATATAATGAGTCCCAGCATCCTTTTTTAAACATGACAGAAAAGGTTTGTAATTAAAATTATGAAGATCTTTATAATCCATGTTTCTAAATATTCAATATAGTTATTTTAAAAGGGATTGAAGCCAGAAGTCCACCTGAGATCTTACTCCCTAAAGACTTTCACTCACTTTTATGTAAATAGACATTTTAAAAGTGGATAATAGCCAGATTCCTCTACAATTTCCAGATTTGTTGTTCTGGACTGTGGGTCAGAAACATACAAAAACATATCATATCATATAATGATACCTTGTGTTCTTAAATCTTCCTTTGATTTCTATTGATTTTACCAGCTGTTCTTATTGCTATAGCCAGTGGTCCAACTGGTACAACAACAACAAAAAAGACAATAAAGGGCATCCCTTCCTTGTACCTACAACTGGAACAAAAGATATTTTATCATTGTTTTTACCGCTGCCGTGGAGTCTGCTTTTAACCTGAAAGCAAAATAGAGCCACAGAGGCTTGGGTGGACATTTCTTTGAGACAAAAACACCTTTGGCTTTGAGTTGGTAGAGGACCCTGTACCGAGACTGAAGCTGTGCAAGCATCTTCTGCAGAAGACTGACTGGACACTCCCTGGTTTATAAACGCAGATCAGTTTCAGAGGCAGCTACATTTCTCTGCTCTCTTTTTTCCCATCTTGCTATTTTCCTTTTACTTTCTGTTCTGCAATTTAATTTCTATCTCTGTTTTTCAGTTGGGTGCTTGTGTTTGTTTTTCCTCCAGGCTGATATAATATTTAAAATCTTCTCAAGGTTTTTGTTTTTATCTCATAGTCACAGATTTCAGCTTTACTTGCTGGATTCAGGCTGAAATTAAAATTAAAAATTTGGCTCTAATTTCAACTTTTGTTCAGGTTCGGGGTTTTGGGTTTCGGATAAACTCGTCACGTGGCGTTTCAGCAGGGTTTGTTTATGCACAAGAACAAGGAACGAAAGTACTTAAAGCTTTTAGAGAAGTGTAAGAGAAGTGTAACATGAATATTGCATGACCAAAGCATGTTCCATTCAAAACGCAGACAAGCATGTGACACAGCCCAACCTGGTGTCCCGGCCCCCGACAGATCCACCACACATCCTTTATTTTAGACAAACAGGTCTGCAAACAGCTTCTCTGATTGCACTCAAATTGCATAATTATGTCATGGTCTATTGATTGTGGTCCCAGGGTTTTGAGTCACTGCTGGATTCGTGGTGTCTGTTTGGCCATTCTACTGCTCTAAGTTTTGGATTTTTGTTAGGCCAAGTTTGGATTTCCTGCTTTGATTTTTTTATTATTAATCTTTCCTTGTGAGGTTTGGTTCCTTTGTTTGTTTGTTTTTTAGGGTTTCTTGTGACAAGTACAGTTTCCTTGTCTCGTACGTCTTGCTAAGCGTTCACATTCCTGTAGTATTAGTCTGCTGTGGTTGTTTTCACCTTTAAAGATGAGCTGTCTTTCGTTGTTTCCTGTTTTAGTTTTGCTTCCCCGACTGTCCTGTCCGTCCACCTGAGTCTTGTTCTCTAATCAGCCCAGTTTTTAGTTCAGACTTTGTGGGCTCCATGTCAGTGACGTAGATTTAACAAGAACTTTCTGCCTCTCTTTTTGTGAAGTTGTTTTCCTTTTCATTTTCTGATCAAATATGGTCCTTTAAAAGTATGACACATATTTTTAGTCTTTGTTTCATCAGCGAGAGGCTCTAATGGCGTCTGCTTCTCGTTAACACTGAGCTCTGTGGTAAGCTCCACCCAGCTGGCACCTCCAGGATGCCAAAACAAACCACAAACACTCGGCAGAGCGCGCTGGAAATACATGTGACCGTGCTGTGACCTTCAGAGTCAGATGATTGGGTCCCACAGGGAGTCCATCTGTGCCCTGATTGGGCCGAGCTCTGATGTTACCGATTTCTTAAGTTGTTGATGTTTGAGCTTGAACAAGAGTGTGTGTGTGTGTGTGTGTGTGTGTGTGTGTGTGTGTGTGTGTGTGTGTGTGTGTGTGTGTTTTTGGAAAAAACTAAAATATTCGGATGACCTCAACCTCCCGTGCGTATTTGTGAACATTCATTAATTCAGTGTGTGTGTGTGTTTGTGTGTTATTTTGCATAACAAGAAAAAGTGAGAAGAACTTGAACACAGTGTGTGTCTGAGATACTTGAACATGAATCTGCAAGACAGAAAAAGTGTTTTGGTGCCACCTGTTAACACAGTGGCTACAGAGAAATGCTAAACAACATGAAACAGCTGCACAGTGATGCATGTGCTGTAAACTGATGTTAAACAACCACGAGGAGACAGGCCTGAAGACTACAGAGTGATAACTAGACTACACAATCACATAAAACTGCAGCGACACCAAACACTAAACTTATTTTGACTACTGCTGTTTATAGTTTGATCCGTGTGCTGTCTCTACTTCTTTAAATTGAGCTCTTCTAGTGTAAATTTACCTCACTTTAAACATGCAAATACATCAACATAAGAGAAATTATTAAATTACATTCATGGTGCGCCTCATTATGAAATAACTGAGTAACTATTTCAAAGTGGTGTTGTGTTTTTACTCTCCATGGTTTCATTAGATGGTAACCTTTACTGTTTGGACCCATTTTGCATTAATGACTGAGAGAGAGAGAGAGACTTGCAGCAGTGCATGAACTGAGCTTTTATGCCCTTTTTATAGGGCAGTGAAGAGAATGAACAGCATCTGGATATGAAATCTTCCTAATGAAAAATCTTTCTTTTCATGACCCACTGTTTCTTATGTTATCTCAAAAGAGCACTTCCCTCTCAGGCTGCAGGCTTACTTGTGGTTTCTAGAGTTTGTAAAGGTAGAATGGGAGGCAGAGCCTTCGGCTATCACCTGGAACCAGCTCCCAGTTGGGATTGAAGAGCTCTAACTTTGATTTTTACAACAGCTTACAGTTAGGACTTGATCAGGTGACCCTGAACTATCCCTTATTTGTGCTGCTATAAGCTCAGGCTACTGGGGCCTGCCTATGATATACTGAGCACTTTCATCCTCCTCCTTCCACTGTCCAACGTTTGATATGCCATGATGCTCATCAATAAATAGTGTTTATTTTGTCCTTTTCTCTCTCCTGGTATATGGCTGCTCCTCTCAGATCCTTCTTACCCCAGAAGTGCTTCTCTGTTTGGGTTTCTGTCTGATTTTATAAAGTCTTTACCTCACAGTTTAAAGTAACATGAGCGTGTAGTGCAGATTATGTGGATGAATTCTTGACCTCATCACTCTTCTTCACGTCGAAACACTAATTGCTTTTCTGTGTTTTTAGGCTGACCAGCAGTATGCCAGCAGTGTAGCAGACAACCTGAAGCGCCTGTAAGTCAACCTGCACGACAGGATGTTACTACTGCAGCCAACACGAGTGTGTGTGCGTGTGTGTGTGTGTATGTGTGTGTGTCATCCCTTCCATGGACATTTTCAGTTCAGATAACAATACCACTGTTAACCAGACTGGGACTGGAAATATTGCTGTATATATAAGACAACATCAGGCTGGATTTACACGTCATTTTCCTAATTTTCTCAAAATAAAATATTAATAATAATATTAGTAATATTAATATTAATCTACTGGATTAATGTTTATTAGTGAAACAGTACATATAGTCATGAAGATTTATATATTAAAATTATTTTAACTTGTTTCTTTACCTGATATCCCATATGGTGACTTTTTTTGTTTTAGTTTGAGGGAATAAGTTTCTATCATGAAAGCAAATCATTATCTTGGTCAAATCTGTGAACTTATTGTACTGTAACTTATCTACTGTTCACACAGCCCACAATCAGTCATGTTAACAAGCCTGACCACATTATTAAGTCAAAAACTGCAAACAAACAAACAAACAAACAAACAAACGTTGGAATGTGTTGACTTTGTATTTGTGGAACCTCCAAACTGCTGACCACGTCATGTTAGCTTCCTTCATGCTAGCTTGGCAAACACAGAGCAACATGAATTTCTATACATGGCTAAGCTATTTGTGTCAGGCTTGGCCACACAACTTCAGGAACTCTTGGTTTCTGTGTAGAGTTGTGAATGTGAACACCGAGCAGTTTTGTGTATGTGCTCGTTTGTTTTATTCTTCTGTCCTTAACTCATAGATGGTTTGGTGTGAACATTGATTGTTTGTTTCACTCTGTGTGTCTGAATCTCAGTTTTCCAGCAGAGATTCAGTCGGGTCTGTTGGAGGTCGTCTCCCCGTCGGTCCACTTCTATCCCGACTTCTCCCGACTCCGAGAGTCCTTTGGAGACCCAAAGGAGAGAGTCAGGTCAGCAAACGTGTGTATGTGTGTACATGTTTAGACATCTTTGTGAGGACAGAAAAGTGGCATGCTGCAATACTTGTTGGAACCAACGGTCACTTATGGAGACAAAAGCCCGATTTTTGGTAATTAGTGTAAGCGACTAGGGAATGTCAGTTAGATGTTCTCACTAAGATATGAAAACGTGTGTGTGTGTGTGTTTCACAACTTTTAAGTACATGTGAACTTTTCAAAATCATCTGGATCAGTTCTTATATTTGAACTGATGTTTCTGGATTTCATTAATAGAGGCGTGTTATATAAATAGATACGACACTCAGTGAATCCTGACTAGAAATCCGTTTAGGGAATTCTCATGTACCAAAAACTGTAGAGAGAAAAACTGTCCTCAGTTCTCAGTAATGTCTTCACACAAGGGTCCCCACAAAGATAGGTGTGCGAGTGCACACAGTCAAATTAATAGTCCAATCAGGTGTGCGTTTGTATGTGATTTATGAGCTCCAGCAATGAGAGAAAGCTGCTGCTGGTGGGTGTCTCTAATCATTTGTATTTATGCATGCATGTCAGTCAGTGTGTGTGTGTGTGTGTGTGTGTGAATGCGTGTGCGTGCGTGTGTGTGTGTGTGCGCACATGTGTTTAACATCTCCCCATCTCCCCAGGCGTCTGTCAGCCTGTCGTGGCTAATTCATGAGTCTCTGAGCAACCTAACCAGACACACATACACATACTGAACACACACACACTTAAGTTGGTCCTCTCGCCTTCCTGTCTCCTTGACGGAGCCATCTTAAAAAAAAAAAAAACACACACAGCTCGAAGTGACATCATTTTATTTAATGAACTGCTGCTCCGCCCCTTGGCCCCGTTCCTGTGGTAACGCTGGACAGGGAGGGAGGTAGAAGAGGGAAAAAAAAGAGAAACACCTCATCCTCTTCTTCACTGTCTGTGTGCTGATGAGCTATTTTCATCCACCGTCTCTGAACAAACTGAAGTCTGAAGCTTGTGGAGTCGTTTTCTCTGTGACTGAAGTAATGAGAGGAGGTTTCACACACTCTGGAGCTAGTTGGTGGGAAAGCGGCGGCGACTGTAACATCTCTGCAGACGAAGAAGAAAAAAACGCGTTCTCCTTCTTCCCTTTTGGGACAGGAGATCTTCTGCTTTCCTGATTTCATCTTCAGTTCTTTCCTGGAAAATATCCGCTTTCAGAGACACGATGCAGAATGAATATCTGTCAGAACCTGGGCTGTAAGTCTTAACTAATGAGAAGAGCTGAGAGCTGGTCTGAGTGATGCTCTTGTTCTTCAAACAACAGGAAGTGAGTTGATTTAGTTTGCCAGCTGTTGGAGCTCAGGGAGACAGGCTGCTGTGTTTTTCATCAAACGTAGCGCTCCTTCATGGAGACACAACGCCTAAAATCCAAACACACAAAGACAAAATTGTGTTTTTGGATTCATTCATGAGGCGGCACAAAAGGGGATGAAGGACGGGACAGCGAGCAGAACCTCAGCCTCATGCAGATACTTTACATTAAACATGAGTTTTTATTGAATAACTTCATGATGTTATAAAGTGGTGAAACAAATATTTGAACTCTTTTGTCAAATTCATATTCATATAATCTATTACCTATAATCATAACTACTGATTCAGTAACGTGTATGTCAGCTGGTGGTGAGTTTAGGTGCTAAACTACTGCTGGGAAGGTTTACCTATATTAAGACAGCAACATATATAAGCAGATTGAAAAGTAATAAATACCACGAGTACATTGAAACTGTGCTTTAGTAAAGTTAGACTGTGTTATGTTACACCAGCGGTCCTCTTCCTGTCACCTGTTGTTTCCTTCGTGGACATCCTCCTGCGTGGTTAGCATCCAGATTTGGGCCTCTGTGTTTTGTTTTTAGTTTTGTTTTTGGCTCATTTATTTTTTCTTTCAGTCACTGGTTAAGTTTAGATACCAAAAACTTGGTTATCATATTAAAAATCACACGGATAGATTTCGGTATTACGTTCGTTTAGCGTTAGCTACGACAGCCTGTTTTGACTACTTGGTTTCAGGTGTTGAAATTACAGTTTGTTCACGTGTGTTCCACCACAGAAGAGCACTTGTGTGCAGATTCTCCACATCTCTTGCATTATGGGAGTTGTTAGTTTACAAACGTAAAGTGAAACGTTCCTGCAAACAGAAGCTAAAACATCAGCCGTGATGGATTTGTGTCCACGCTCTTCAGAGTTTAAGTGAGACGAACGGCCGTCAGGAAGGGACTTCATCCGTCTAGAAGCTTAATGATTTGGAGAAAATGGACTTTAATATGCAGAACTCGTCTGCTCCTTAAACACTTCAGAGTCTGAGCGAGCAAAAGACACACAAAGAACACACCCGCGCTGACTCGTCCTTTTTTAACGCAGTTTGCATGCGAGCGTATCGCTGCCGCTCGCCCTCTGAGGAGAATCTCATTAAAGGTTTGGTCCCCGTCGAAGGCCCGATGCTCTTAGTGTGAGAGGAACATTTTATCCTATTTATCGTATTCTTCACATCACCACTCCTGACACTTTGTGCTTGTCATGGGATGATTGACTTTCATGAAAAGGGAAACAAAAACTGCATTGTCTTGTCCACTTATGTACTTCATAAAAAGGACAATCATTCATGGAGTCAGTCTGGAACTTGTTATTATAGAAAGCAGCGGATAACTGCTGCTGCTTCTGTTGCTTCATGAACAAAGAACTCCTGGAAGTTTTGTTTTTACTCGTGAACTTCTCGAACATCCACGATTATAAACGAGGATGTAGAATAATAAAGAAGGAAAATCACAGCAGAGGTGACAGAAGTCGAAGCAGCGATAACTGCCTTAAAAAAAACTCCAGTTAAAGTTAAAGCACTGATTTAACTTCTTTACTCAAATAAAAGTGAAAAGGGTTAACGGGGATTCTGCAGGTGTGGGAACCTTAAGGTCGGTGGTAGCGGTGCAGCGTGGGAAAGAGAATCACTCAGAAATCAGTGACAGTTGTCTCGACTGTGAGCTCCAGTTTCTTCGTGTTCGTGCTTGGAGCTCTGCTGCTCGTCGTTGTGGATTCACAAGATATGAGACGACGTTACACGAGCTAGCGTGGCTGATTTCTCACCTCTACAGAGAATCTGTATGAGCATCGTCGCCTTCTATTCACGCTGATGTTCGCAACATCACGCTGACCATGAACACAACAGCTGCTCAGCACGAGTCCGGCAGCGTGCATGGCTGCACACTTCTGTCTGGAAAATGTCAGGAGGAGAAAGTCCAGATGTTTGTGTTAAAATGCAGCGTGTACCAGTGAAAAGTTCAAATAAATTAATAAACATGACCACGGGGTCATTTTTAAGGAAATCCTTAAGAGCAGGGGTGGGAGACTCCAGGCCTCGAGCGCCGGTGTCCTGCAGGTTTTAGATCTCACCCTGGGTCAACACACCTGAAGCTAATGATGAGTTCATTACCAGGTTTCTGGAGAACTTCAGGACATGTTGAGCCATTTAAATCAGCTGTGATGGATCAAGGGCACATCTAAAGCGTGCAGGACACCGGGCCTCGAGGCCTGGAGTTCTCCACCCCTGCTTTAGAGGAAGGAGTTGACATGGTCCTGATGCTGATTCAGCACAAACTTCAGCTTTTCTTATTCATATAAGAGCTTGTTGAAGCCTGTTGGAGCGCTCAGACTGCCGGCCTCTGGTGTGTAAACTGATGACAATAATAATATAATAACACCTGAGCTGTAATAATGTTACATCCTCACAGGAGAATTTATAGTAAAGAGTAAATATGATTGACGCTCAGCTGTAAATATGTGATTATAAGTGATTATAGCTACAATAAGGTGTCATTAAGTTTGTTTTTTTTTAGTTTTCAATTTGTCTGTCGTCTTTGTTGTGGAATAATCTCGGTGACGTGAACTTCTGCGGTTTGACCTTTAGAGGATGTTAAGCATGAATGACGTCTTTGCTCAGAAGCTGCGTGTTTGGCTTTTTTGTCTTTTTGCCTTTTTGAGTGAACGCAGCGTGGAAGCACTGTGAAAGTGCAATGATGCCTCTGTGGTCACGCTGCTGCTGTTTTTGTGCAAGAAGCTGCCAGAGAATCGTTTCGGTTTTATCTGGAAACACTCGAGTCTTTGCGTGGAGAACCAGCTGACTCTCCCTGTCGCCTTAAATCGCCTTGCCGATCGCCGCGAGGGAGTGCGAGACAAGAAAGCCTCTGTGTTAACTTTACTGTTTTGCTATAAAAGCCTCTTTTCCCCGGGATTGTTTCTTAGACCTCGGCGGGATTATAAAAAGTCTATTGACTCCCAACAGTAAAAATAAGGCTTTAAAGTGCCGTGCGAGGAGATGAGCGTGCGTCGTTTTTTTATGGCGCAATAAAGCGACGACGGAGGTGTGGATGGGTTTTCTTAACTGAGGGAGTGGGACCTCATGTGTTTATCACATGCTGCACAAATTGTGACTCTGAGATGTGTGGGATGTGTTTCTGGCACTATGATCATGTGCTCCTGGTCAGTGCACAAAGCTGCAAACCTCCACTGGTCAGTGTGGATGGACACAAGATGAGTTTTTATGCTACTGGACCAAATCTGCCCCCGTTTGTTTGCCCCATCATTCTGTTTTTACATGATCTAAAAAGTTAAACACGCTAACATAAAACCTCACTTCTGTTTTACCCTCGAGCAACAAACTCCATCGCTAAAAGAACGTAGAACGACCGTGAATTATCAGAAGTTTCCTCCGATGTCCACTTGAAGTCACCACCCCTAAACTCCCATGTTAAAATATCCAACTCTGAATAGAGACCTGCTATGGTGTACGTTTGGAGACGGCGGCACTGCCAAAAGGACAGAAGGCCCGAGCTGGAGAGTTTTGTTGGGGGGGACCGCTCAGGTTGGACGTTTGCACGTGTGCAGAGGAGGCATGGTGTTAAAGATGGAGCTGCGAGGCTGAAGGAAAAGAGGAAGAGCTCAGAGAAGATTCATGGATGTGGTGAAGGGTTGGCGTGACAGAGGGGCATGCTGGGATAGGATGAGGCAGAGGCGGATGATCTACAGCGATGACCTCCAAAGGGAGAAGTTAGAAGAAGAAGAAGAAAACGAGTCAGGTGGTTTGATTTCTAACCTTTGCCTCTGAGGCTCAGAGAAAGGTGATCGGTCAGTTGTTACTATTGGAGCATTTTTAATGACATCATCACTGAGCTCTGATTAGCAGGTATGTGTGTGATGGGCACACGGTCTGTGAATGCAGACTGACCGCTCTGCCCTGTTATTAATTCGACGCACTGCTCTTTAAAGATGCTTATTATAAACCGTTACCAGTGTGTACGTCATGAATCAGGTTTTAGTGACCGTCCCTGTTAAAATAAAGAATCTTCATTATCGATTTCGTCTTCCTCGACCATCAAACGGGCGCCGGTAAACTCGGGGCGAGCTGCCGCTGCAGCAGGAACCCTCTGAGCTCTGACACCTCAAACAGCCGAGCGCTCGCTCTGTAAATATTGAGCTGCGTGCGTTTAGCAAACCTGGTCTGTAAACACGCCGATTCGGTTCACCGCTGATCGCTTTGTTCTGTTTCTGCGAGCACCTGGAACTCGTGGCGCGCTCTCTTTGCCACCTCGCGGGCCGAAGGCGTCGATGGAAACCTGCAGAGCGACAACCTTGATCGTGCAGGTTGTGCTTCCTCCATGTGTGTCAGAGATGCACACAATACCATAAACAGGCATTTTACAGGTGAACAGACGATGAGATCAGCTTCACCAATCAGGGAACAGTTCCCCCCTCTGTGGTCATTCGGGCTCCTTTTTTTGGTCTTTGGATGTTTTTTATTTTCGTTCATTGTTTTTGTCTTTTTGTCTTGTTTTTCTCTATTTTGTGGCTTTTTTTTGTGTATTTGTGGTTGTTTTATGGACCTTTGTGGTTCTCCTTGGATAATTGACTTTCATGAAGAAACAAATACACGCTCCTTGTCGTTGCCACTTATAACAGAGGTTCACGCCACAATCTCGTCTACCGTATTTTCCGGACTACAAAGCGCACCTGAATATTAGCCGCACAACTTGAAATTATGAGAAAATCATATTTTGTTCATACATTAGCCGCACCGGACTAATGTATGAACAATTAGCTACTAGCCCGCTAGCCCGCAGGTGCGCTAGCGGGCTAGTAGCGCTAGCGGGCTAGTAGCACTAGCTAGCGAGCGGGCGGGCTAGTCGCGCTAGCTAGCGAGCGGGCTAGTAGCTAGCTAGCGAGCAGGCTAGTCGCGCTAGCTAGCGGGCTAGTAGCGCTAGCTAGCGAGCTAGTAGCGCTAGCTAGCGAGCTAGTAGCGCTAGCTAGCGAGAGCCCCACAAAGTGGGCCGCGCCCGACCGACCCAGCCCTTAGAGCCAATCCTTATCCCGAAGTTATTGATCTGACTTGCCGACTTCCCTTAGCTGCCTTGTTCTAACATGCCAGAGGCTGTTCACCTTGGAGACCTGCTGCATCTAGTCTCTTTTTCGCGCTAAATCGTACAGCACTACTTTGGACGGACATGATCACATGCCTTTCCGCCAGGCAAAATGGCAGAACAAACCAAAACAAATCCTCTTACGATGTCACAAAAATCATGAAAAGGCCTTAGAAAAGCCGCACCAGACAATAAGCCGCAGGGTTCAAAGCTTGTGCAAAAAGTAGCGGCTTATAGTCCGGAATTTACGGTACATATTTTGCCTTTGGCCTGCAGCGTTGTTGATCCAACACAGTTGTGTTTGACTTGCGCAGCTTTGCCAAACTGACTTTTCTTAAATACAATGAAAGTAAATGGCGCTTGTCTTGCATCTGTAGGAGGGCCCAAAGAATACAGTTGAAAAATATGTGGTTACTCGAGAACATGCGCACGGTTGTGAGCAGTTTCCGAAAGAAACAGAAACAGACTCCTTAATGAGTCAAACAAAGCTGTCTGCAGCTTTACAGCGCTGAGTAAATGTTGTATTTTAAAGCTGGTTCCTGGTACTCTTACTGGTTTCAGTGGGAGCCACACGCATGCAGCACTACATTTACTCACATTGCCATCCTTGATATTTTCAGATGAACTGATCAGTGTGTTGTACCCTCCACCTCTCCTCAGCCATGTAGATGTCCTCCTTTACTCTGTGAGGGGAGGCGTGGTTCATTTGGACAGGTGATGTGCAGTCTTTCTAATGTCCAGCAGGGGGCGACTCCTCTGGTCTTCCTTTTGGTCTCAGTCGCTGCTTTTAGGACAGGAAGGATGATACAGCATGTGCAAGATTTAGGGCGGGGTTACCTCATGATTGACAAGCCGCTTATGCTTGTTTCGCCCGTCACATCCAACTTTAAAACGCCAGCATAGCAACAGGTCCATAGCAACCCATTAACCAATGGATGATGTCACAATGGCATGTGTGCATGTGCATTAACTGTGTGTGTGTGTGTGTGTGTGGGGTGCAGGTATACTTGCATTAACACATTAATAGCTCCCCCTCTTCCTCAGGTGGAGGACGAAGCAGAACCTGGACTACTGTTTCCTGATGATGTACGCTCAGTCTAAAGGAACCTACTACGTCCAGGTAAAGAGAAACACAGAAGAAGAAGGAGGAGCTAGACGAGCTGTCTGCGGTTATTTTTAAGCGTTTTGGTCATCTCATGTGTTTGTGCCATAATCCTGGGGGTGTTCATTCACGTCACAGTGAACGCTGCGTGTTTGTCGGTGGATTTTCTGGTCAATGATTTGTTGCGGTGTGCTGAATGAAAGTAACGCTCACGTCTTCACTGCTGCATCTTTCCTTTAAAACGAGCTTTTCCAAACCCAGGATTAAGGGTAGAAAGCGGGCGTGCTCAGAAATGATCAGGATCATGTAAGCGTAAAGTCGGATGACGCGTCCTTGTGTGTTTTCAGAGCTCCTGGGAGGATTTTGATCTCCTTGGATTTGTTTTGCTCTCTTTTTGCTTTTTCACACGTCTAATCATTTTGCAAGTTAATATTTTTTGTTAAATTTTTGTTGTGTTGACATCTGTGGTTGTGATGTCTGGCTTGGAGACGGAGGCCGAGCTGAAGATGCTCACATGTTCACAGGAAGTGAGCGTCGTGGAAACGCTTTCATCAGAGGGACAGCTCAGAGAGGCTGGGACGGTGGATATAGTGGACAAAAGAGAACGAGAGGAAGAGCTCAGAGAGGAGTCATGGATTCAGTGAAGGAGGACATGCAGAGGGGGGATGCTGGGATAGGAGGAGATGGAGGCGGATGACCTGCTGTGGCGCCCCCTAAAGGGAGCCGATGAAAGAAGACCAGGAAGAAGAGTCTGTGGTCATTTCATCTTTGCGTGATGTTCTTTCCTCCAGACGGTTTTAGGTCGTTTTTAGTTGTCTGGTCACATTTGGGTGTGGCTGTCGTTTCACTTGGTGGTGATATTTGGACATGTGCTTCTCATCTTTGTCCTTTTTTAAAGTATTTGGGTCATTTACGGATTCTTTTTAGTCCCGTTGTATCTCTGTGTGATTGTTCTGTGCTTCGTTTTGGTCATTTGTGTCCCTTTTGAAGCACATTGTGGTTATTTTCTGTTTGGTGTCTCTGATTCGGGTCAGATGTTGGTCAGGCGTCTCTTTGTGGACGTTTGACGTCACAGTTTGGCTGTTTTTTGTGTCTCTGGGTAAATCGGGGGTGGACAGTTAATTTCCCGAGGGGTCACATGAGAAGCTGGGACTGTGATAGAGGGTCACGGCAATAAGCCTGCGAGGAGATAAAATTAATAATGAGCAGAACTGAGTTAAGCTTCTTGGTGCGGCCCTCCACATCAGTCCCAGCTCCTCGTGCGGCCCCTCTGGAACGTTAATTGCCACCAGAATAAAAGTGAGTGATGTCACGTGACCTCACGTAACCTCTGAGCTCCTAGCAAACAGTCCTCTCTCCACAGCAACGAAACGAGCCGCGCTCTAAATGTGATGAAGCTTTAAGATAAAAGGTCCCTGTGATGTAATCCCGCTGATGTCTGAAGCTGATGATGAAACTGTTGCATTGTGGGTAGACTAATGGACGCGTCTCTGTGGCGCCACCACAGAGCCTTTGTTCCCTTTAAAGATGAAAAGAAGAACAAGGACTCGTCCCTCCTCCTCCTCGACATGTGGGACAGAACGGCGTTTGTATCTGAATAAACAGGAAATGAGACAAAGCGATCGTCAGCTCACCTGCTTCCTCCCGACCTGCAGACACCCCGTCGTCCCCCAGAGGCCTTAAAAACGCCTCATGAATATATCTGAACTTAAACGGCCTGACCCGAGCCTGCTCTGTGTGCCCCCAGGAGACAGGAAGCCTTCACGCCGAAGCCGGTGTTGCATTCAGGTGCGTCCCACCAGCTCGTGAATTAAAAGCGCCCCGCGTCACGTCCCGCTTCTTATATTTTCTCTCGTGCTAATAAAAATTAAATGAAACCTAAAAGCGCAGGCTTCATGTCTTTGGCTCTGCCGTCCGCTTCGTTACGCTCGCTAACCTTTAATTATCTGAGCTCAGTGGATGATGAAGCTGCTGATGTGGAGCAGCCGAGGAGAAGTGCAGCGTCTAAAAGCACGCCAAACTATCCTTCGTCCTCTCGGCCTTTTAATCTCATTCTTTTTGTTCTTCTCTTTCATTTCTTATTCATAAGGCTTCCTCCCTGGTTCTTCTTCATCCTTCTCCTCTTCTTTTTCCTCTTCCTGGCTTCTATTCTTCTTCTTCTTTTTCTTCTTTGCGACTTTTTCTGTTTTTATCTTTTGTTCTGTCCTGCAGAGCATCACATCACACTTTCAGAAGCTCTGTTTGAATTTTCAGCTCTCTTTTATTTTGAATATGGATCATATTCACTCAGTCATTCCTGACTTCCTGCCCTCCTCATCCTCACATGCTTCGCTTTGCCGAGGTGATCGTGGTGCATTTATTGAACTGGGAGCAGTAATCAGTGTAAAAACTGAAGGAAAATGCACACTTTTTACTGCTTTTAGGTCTTTAGAGGTGACGTCTGTGAAAAAATGTGGAAAATGTTGTTTATTCAAAAGCTGATTGTTTCTGAATGTGGCTGAATTATAAAACCAGCGTACATTTTTGTGTTGGAAGGGCAACCGAAGAGCCACTGAACAAAAATACAGGAAGTGACAACCAACAGATGTGAAACTGTCACAAAGACAAATAAATTCCACTGAAGTGATGAAGACACAAAGACACAGCAGAATACCTGCAGACGGGTGATGTCAAAGGTCGAGGCCGGCGGGGGGAGTTTGTGACAAACAAATAAAAGTAGAGTTTTCCTGACTCTGAGGATTCTCCGTGGAAATACGACGTGTTTTCGGACAGAACGGCGAGCAGGAAGCTCTGCAGATGGATGTTTGATGTGCCGCTCTGCAGACTTGAGCCCGGTTATTTTTCTGGCTACTTTCCTGTGATGGCGCAGTCTCGCCGACATCATCTCAGCCGGCGGTGGCGGCGCGTCGGCTGCTCCCACACGAAGCTTTTCTGACAGGAACACGGAGCCGACGCGCTGTTTTGACACCTAAACTCTCTGAACTTTGCAGGGTTTTTACTGTCTGCACGGAGCGGCGGTGAAGTGAGGAGGTGGAGGAGGTAATTACGCTGTGTCGACTCCCCCGGGACGAAAGGGGAAGACGTGTGTCAGGAGGCTGGCGCTTATGGAGCGTCTTCTCCGGGTTTGAGAGCAGGAGCAGAAATCTTGTGTCTGGCTTCTCTGCCGAAGTCTCAGCGATTCCTTCGCCGCGGCGAGCCGAGAGGCGGACACCCTGTTAAAGTTGTGCATCACTTTCTTAATAACAATAAACTCTCTGAGATCGTTTTTATTGACATTTTTCTCACAGTCTGATGGTTTTTGTCTTTTACCGCTTTATGTTTGCATCTTTGAACTGTGACTGACTTTAATGCTGCAAACTCAGACTGCTGATGATCCTCCGGAGAGTTCCTCTGGATCTGTGCTCCCTGACGTCCTCAGCAGGTTCATGGATGTTTATCTGTGCTATAAATAATAAAAAGCTGTGATCCAGACTTCTTACGTCAGGGTCTTACGCTTCCACCTTATCTCTCCCTCCGTTCCCCTCCTTCGTCTTCACATTCAGCACATTTATTATGATCTTCATCTGACGAGTTCATCGAGGCGGGCGTGGTCATTTTGGCATTTTATGCGCATGATCGTTGAGCAGGTTTTTGTTTTCTGTTTTGGAGGAAAACCTCTGATTCCACCAGTCAGTGTTTGATTAAAGATCACACACACACACACACACACTGTTAGAGGAGAAAACTAAACTGTGTCTCTCTCTCCCTCTGTTGCAGTTAGAGGACGATATAGTCGCTCGCCCAAACTTCTTCACCACCATGAAGAACTTTGCGCTGCAGCAGCCGTCGGAGGACTGGATGATCCTGGAGTTCTCTCAGCTCGGCTTCATCGGTGAGTCGCCGCACTCGCCTCCATCACGGGTGGAGGTCAGCACAACGCACAAAGTGTGTCCCTGCCAGAGGCATTCGACTGCCAGGCTTTCTTTGAGTTAGCTGGTTTGATGAAACGTTAACGCCTCAGTCACACAGGCCAAGCGCCTGGTTGGCAGGCTCTGGATCGGGTCATTGTCGTGTTACTTTACATAAATACATACATTTTTAGTGACCCCTAGATTTTTATTTTTTATCACAAAGCACTTTGACTTTTACATGTACTGTATAAGTAAATTATACTTACTTACCTACTAGCAAAAAATGTGTGTTCTCCAACCGGTTGGAGAGTGGTTGGTGGAGGTTGCTGCCTGTTGCTGAGTGAAACTGATCACCGGGAAGTATCCAGTGAAAAGCCTCTGGTTTGAACAGAAGACCCCGATTTTTCTGCACACGTTCATCAACATCAACTCGCTAAGCGCAGTGTGAAGTGTGAATAAACTGAATATGCAACATATTACAACATGTTAGCAACCAAAGCAATCAGAGGGAGGCTTTTAGCCAGAGACCAGAGGCTTCCCGGGGTCAGAAATCTGTGGTCCACCCCGTTTTAAAGCAAAGTGGTGTGTTTCACATGTCCTGTCACTCTTTCTCTGGGCCACCTACTACAGTTAGAGACATTATCAAAGGAACTGTTCATAAAGATTTATAAGGAGCATAAATAACAGCGATAGAGCACATGAAGAAGAAAATATAAAATCTTCTGAATTCACTTCTTTTTCCAGTCACTTTGCTGTTTGTAACATGATGTCTGTATATTGGAGTGCTGAGACTCGGACATAACAGTTAGTTGGTGCGTTCAGGTCCGACTTTCCACATAAACAGTCCACAGACATGCGGTTAATCGGTGATGTAGAACAAAGTGCTGCACGGGTCTATGGTTAAAATGTGATCGTAGTCTAAAGTGCTTTGAGTGGTCAGTAAGATTAGAAAAACACCATAAATGCAAATACATTACATCTTTAAAAAGGCTCTCAGCTTTCCACTTACTCTCGTTTCTTTAATATTTTAAACTTATAAGTTGTAATTGGCACTGATGGATGCTTTTTATTTTCAATAATCGTAGTTTCTCATCCTGGGCTGACACACCGGGCTCTCCTCGTCCTCCGCCTTCTTCCGTCTCTTTCTTTTGCTGTTTTTCTGTTTCAGCTCTGATGCCAGTCCTTTTCTTTGTTTTGAGTCATACTCTCGAGGGAAAAGCATTCACCACCTCGCTGCCCAGACCTCCATTTTTTTCCCATAAACCGTGTCACTCTAAATAAAAAGCCGTGCCTTCTGTCTCTCTGTCGTCAGCCAGGTTCGCTTCAGTGCTAAAATCCTCCTCTGCTTCTCTCTCGGGCCGGATTCACACGTAGGTGTTGCAGGCCTGATGTTGCGGGGGTGTCTTTGCTTACATCATCATATTTAGGTTTAATTAGCCTCTGGCATCATCCAGATTACCGGACTGTTAAACTTTATTCAGGTAAACAAGAACTAGCTTATTCTCTCAGGACATCCACCCCTGAGAGGGTGACAATATCCTGATTTGAGTTTGATTTGAACGGTTGTTTCATTTGAAACTTAAACTTTTGTCACCTTTTTAAATGGAACAAAGCGAAGTAACGGTTCTGCAGTTCAGCACACCAGCGCATGACATCACCACGATCAAAACAGCTGGCTGGAAAACACTGGGGCATGGAGAACAGACACAGGTAGGTGAAGGCAAGAGGAAATGGTGACTATATAAACATAAGCAAGAGGAAGTGGAAACAACAAAACACAGCTGAAGTAAATCACAGAAGACGACACAGGGGAAGAGAAGTGAAAGCAGAGTACAAGGAACAACTGACTTTCAAAATAAAGCAGGGAGAATGACAGCTAAATGGATGGACATATGAATGGACTTAATACTGGAGGACTGACATAGCAGACCCAGGACACGGTGGCGAGATTATATCTCTCGGCTGGCCTGGGAACTGCCCCCGCGACCCGGCCCCGGATAAGCGGCAGAAGATGGATGGATGGATGGACTGACATAGCAAGATGAAGCACTGAAGGAGAACTAAGCCCTGAGGCAGGGGTTTCAAACAGAAGGCTCGGGGGCCAGAATCAGCCCATCAAAGAGTCTTAATTTGGCCGACTGGACGGCTGTGGACAGTGAACGGGGGAATAAATTTTGGACTATTAGGTCTTATAGCTTCTCTTACTAGAAACGACTCTTCCATGGCCATTCCGATACCAAACACCAAAGTAAATACGTAACAGATTTCTGCTACAGTTGATTAGTTATCTCAGGGATTAAATGTGTAATTCGTGCCGGTTGTCCTGCGGAGCTTGTGGAGAACGTACTGACAGCAGATCATCTGATGAATGAATCACTGCAGATTTTTTACTTAACTTTTTCCCACCAGATCGGGATGATGTTAGCGAAGAGCGATGATGGAGAAAGATTTAATCAAGATATAAAAGTGATGGACAACTGATATCAGGGAAAATTTGATCCGAGCATGAAGAGTGGCTGCTGTTGGGCCTTAGAAAGAGAGACGGGTGTGAGCGCTTTCAGCCCCGCTGACCTCGTTTTAGTTTGGTCTGAATTTACAGAGACTTTCTTTAACACTTGTATCCTGGTTTGTTTTCAGAACAATCATTTTAAACTATTTTGGATGGAAAAACATCAGTGATGTGTGGCTCAAAAACATGACGTTTACACATCTGTGTAAACCCATAAGGAGCCGGTCTGAAGTTCCCAGCAATAAACAAATAATATAATTTGTAGACCAGTGTAGTTAATACTGATTCATACGTATTCACACATATATAAGAACAAAATTTACCAATTCAATTCAATTTTAATTATATAGCGCCAAATCACAACAACAGTCGCCTCAAGGCGCTTTACATTGTAAGGTAGACCCTACAATAATACATACAGTGAAAAACCCAACAATCATATGACCCCCTATGAGCAAGCACTTTGGCGACAGTGGGAAGGAAAAACTCCCTTTTAACAGGAAGAAACCTCCGGCAGAACAAGGCTCAGGGAGGGGCGGGGCCATCTGCTGCCACCAGTTGGGGTGAAAGAAGGAAGACAGGATAGAGACATGCTGTGGAAGAGAGCCAGAGATTAATAACAATACCAGAGCACACAATTCAGGGATGGAGAGGCCGGAGAATTTCTACACTGATGGAAGCCGGACGTGTCCACAAGTTCTAAAGTTTGTAGTGAGGCGGCGATGGCAGCAGTGAGGTTCACTGCCTCTGACAGGATGTGAAGCCGATCTCCAGTTTCCACCTGACTCATGAATTAAATCCAGCAGATTAATTGAGGCATCAGCCTGCATCTGATCTGCCTTCTAATTATTCTGTCAGGGCTAATCAATGAATCTTTCCTGGATCCAATCAGCCCACGGCAGCATGTGGAACACTGGCGTTATTCGCCTGGAACAGGAGTCAGGATTTTTCCTCAGAACTGTTTCCAGCGCTGACAGATGACAGACCAACGCTACACAACCTGAAATCAGAGCGATCAGAGGTTTCGTCACGTTAACACGCTCGGAAATTAAATCCTGAAGCTGCTACCCACTAATCGTGTATTTGTGCTGAAGGTTCAGACCTTCAGTGCCCAAAAAGTAAACTCTTCTTCCTACCAGAGCCGCCGTTAATATGCTTTGACTGATGATTGATCGGGACTGAAACAGCTGCTGAGAATAATAATAATAATGTGTGATTTAATGTGATAAATTCTTATGGTCCTTGTAGCTCAAAGAGCACGGAAAACCTAAAAGTACATTTTATATTATTAAAAACAATTAACACAAAGAAAAAACACCTAGAAATAAGGCCTTCCATTGAGATTTGACTCAAAAGACCTGACACGTAAATTAATATTAAGAGAATCAAACCCAAACTCACGCTTTCCAAACCAACGTAGATACATAAACATGCAGCGGTGGTGTATGTATGGACTGAGGGAGAAGGTCTATCCCAGGTGTCGGCATCCCGCGGCTCTTTCATCCTTATACTGCAGCTCCACGTGGCGTGGGAAAATAAATTATAAGTATTTACTTGAAGTGTATTTTATTTGTGTTAGTTCTTTTTCTAAAATTGTAGTTCTAAATTGGAAGATTATTGGGATCTTGAAATATTAAAATAAATTTATATTTTATTATTTCCGTCGCTCAAAATAAGCGTCACACTCACAGAAGTCGGTTAACCTGCCAAAACGCTGTGCATTTATCGAGACTGTCAACCCCGGGAAGGTCAACACTGGAGAAATGTAAGAAAAGAAAAATATGTGAAGAAAAAAGAACATTTAATGATGCCTGGGCAGATTCATTTGGATTTACGGTATATCTTCCATTAGCAGCCCCGGCGTTTATTTAAAAAAATGATCCGGCCAGCCCGGTGTTTAAAAGAGACCAGCGGTTATTGGAGACCGGCTCTTATTCCCTTCTCAGACGGAATTGTCACGGAAGTGAGAGGGAAAGAGGACCCAGGCGCGTTTTCTAGACTGAGGTGAAAAGACAGTGTGTTTACTTACAGTGCTCCAAAACTTATTCCAACAGTTCACAAATAATGCAGTTCCCAGTTGTGCTCCTCCTTTGCTCCCGAGTGTCTCCTTGTCTGTGGTAGCCCAGTGCACGAGTGGTGCTCCCCGAAACTTCTCTCCGCCCGACTCTCCAGGAGAGGAAGTAAAAGACC
>VURO01028652.1:0-13623 GCA_015108175.1 Pelvicachromis taeniatus | reverse complement strand
AAAAATAAATGAATACAAGTTGTTATAGTGGAGGCTATTATTTATAAAGATCAAACATTTCTGTACTAATCTGCAAACATGGTCATTACGTTGTTGTGACCAAACCAGGTTCTTCATTTCCCCCCGCAATTGTGTTGGCGTCTAATTTTAAATACAGAATATGCTGCTTTCTGAAAATAGTGTGAAGATACAGTATTTGTAAATGTTAACAAATCAGCCCAAATGTTACAGTTTATAATCCAAGGCCACATTTATTATGTTAACAACCAAAGATCTGTGAGAAGTCTCCAGCACCGTATTACAGGTGATTTCAGTTTTTTGCTCCGCCTCAATATTTAGCCTGAAGTTTTCGGTGACTTTTGGGCAGAGAAAGTTCATGGAAACCCCTGAGTTAAGCTCTTTCCTGTCTGATCACTTCTCTCCCAGTGTTTCCTTCCTTATCTATCCCTTTTCTGTCTGTGTACTGAGACACCATCACGCCTAGATCTGCACACAAAATCTGCATCCAATGCAAAAACGGTGAGAAAGCTGACTCGCTCGCTTTGGCAGGTAAAAATGTAGGCTCAGTTGTTTCTATATGTGTTTGTTTGAACTGTAAGCTGATATGAACAGGCTTTCATCTTCTGTAGGTGTCCTTATTCAGCCTTTTGTTCGTGTCCCAGTAGATGTAATGCAGGTGTCGTAAAAAAAAAAAAAAGAGGATAAAATAAAACAAAGAAGAAAGGAAGAGCTGCTGGTCCCACAGGGACAGATATTTTTTGCCATGCCCTCATGAAGGCTTTAGTGTCAGTTCACTCTGGCCTGGTTTTTTGCTAAAATGCTTGAAGAAAAATCTTAAAAATATAATTTCACCTGAACAGAATATCTTAGGTGTTTTCTGCACTAAATAAATCTGCAAATAATATCTAACAAAATCTAAAGTTGTTGCGCATCAGTTGTCACAAATGACACCTTTCGACTTGCATGGACTTGTACATGTATCCATGCCTTCATACTGAAATCACGTAGTTGTTTCTTTTACTAAGCTGAAGCGCTTGATTCTTAGAGTTTCTCATAACAGCAGTTCTGCTCAATGATGACTTTTGGTAGGATTAATGGAAAAAGATGCAAAGGGATGGCGGTTTGACAGCTGAACGGGCCAGTCGAGCAAGTCAAGACCATTTAAGTAGGTTATAAGATTGCATTAAAAATTCAAAGCAGGGAACAAAGTATCTCACATTTAAAGACACTTTAAATATACAGTTCTGCAAAAAGTATTTGCCTCCTTCAAATTTCTCACACCTCAATGTTTCAGATCACCAAACAAATTTTAATATTAGACAATGTGGAAGAATTTAGATTCTTCTTCTTTGCAGATTTGTTATAATTCAGCCACAGTGAAGGGTCTGCGAGCATAAATGACCCGTTTAAGGTCACACCAAAGCACCTCGGTTGGATTTAAGTCCACACTTTGACTAGGTCACTCCAAAACCTTCATTTTTTTTTTCAGAATCATGCAGAGTTTGACTTGCTGGTGTGTTTTGGATCATTGTCAACATTCCTCCACAATGATGTGAATGAGATGTATATGCAGATGTATTTAGTGCAGAAAACACCTAAGACATTCTGTTCAGGTGAACGACAGAGGAATATGACAACAGGAAGTGTTGGAAATGGATGATCTGCTGAGGTGACCCCAAGCAGGAGCAGCTGGATAAACGTTAGGATTGACTTTGCACATAAAGGCTTGTCAGACCTGTATATTACAACACTGCTGTTGCATTTTGCTCATATTATGAACGTTTATTTCACACAGCGAGAAATAAATGGGCACACTGACAAGAAAATAATTTACAAAGCTAAAACAAGTAGTCAGACGCTACTTAGTCTATCTTTTAAATATTGTCTGTTGCAGAAATCACTGTGGACCATTTAAGAAAAGTGCTGAAGTGATTAAACATCATATATAACATTGCCCTGAATTCACATTTAACAGTCACACAGTACCTAATCTGAGATATTGCACACATATGGTGACTACCTACTCCAGGACGCCAGTCTGATGACGTCATCTATAATTGAAAAATTATAGTTTTCAAAAAAAGCTATATCTATAGATAAATATAGACATACACAGAGGAAAAAAAAGAAATATTTATCTACAGCAAATAGAGCAGGTACTGATAATATCATAGAGGCATGAGAGAACCGTGCTCATGGCTCTGAAATTGCTATGATTTAATACACTGCCTGTAGTCTGGGCACCACAAGAACAGTAAAAGTTCTGCCAGTCATCAAATGTCATTGTTTAATACAGCCAGATTCCTGACACATCCACAGGGCATGGCTTATTTTGTACACAGAATAGAATTTAAGAACATTACCACAAGTGTTCCTTTTTATACATTTTACCTGCTTGCAGCTCTTTCCTTTCACATGCCCCTGCAAAGTGAAGCTATGCTCCGACAGCAATCATGATATCAATCCCCACTTTGTTTCAGTCTATTATCTTTCCCCTTCCTGGGGTCAGAAGTTGCTGAAGATCTCGTGTTTCTTGCTCCAGTCCATAGGGGGTGCTCTCTTCCTGTTGCGGCTGGCGAGGACCTTTTGCTTAGCCTCGGCAGCTGTTGGGCTAAGACGCAGACCGCTGTCCATAAAAGGGTCTGGAATATGACTGTCATCCTCATCGGGGATCTACAGCACAAACAAACACGCTTTCCTTAATTACGTAATTATCTTCTGATCGTGTTGTTGATCATGTTAGTCTTAGGAGCTCGAAAAGAAGGCGACTGTACCTAGAAACCAATAGGCTGAGAGCCCCAGGTATTTAAACCCAAGTGGGCATCGTCCCTTAGGAGGTGGTTGCTGACCCACTAGTAATCATGTATGTAGTCAAATGAGCCAAGGTGTGAAACACCAAAAATGGTGATTACCACCAGAGGGTTTTGGTTGAAACCAATGTGAGGCTTATTAGGTCACCAGATGCAAGGTGTGAGTAGGGGTTGAGGCACCTGGAAAGGGATCTCAAGAGCACATTACAGGTGCCTGAGAATTAGTGTCATAAGCCACGCCTTCTGTTCAAAGATGGTCGTTCACAGTGGCCATAGAGGGGCTCCTTAACTCCTTTTTCAAACCGTCTGTCTTCTTGTTCCAAAATGTGAACGTTTGAGTGTGCTTTAACCTTTAGGTATAAATGTACAAACAAGACACAATTGTACATCTGCATGTAAAGGATTAAGATCACTCCTGACAGAATAGCCTTCACTTGGGTTTAAATATCTGAGACTCGCCACCTTTTGGTTTTCTAACTGAAGAAGCTGAGAGGTGAAAACGTCTTCAAAAAACTTAAAAAGAAGTCCGGTCGCCTTCTTTTCAAGCCCTAAGATGTGTCTCGTAAATAATTTCTCTCTCACCTGAAAGCTCATGTCTGAGCTGCTGATCTCTGACTGGGTGGTGGAACTTCTGGAGGACTGGGACGCTGAGCTGCCATTGGTACGGGACTTGGGAGACAGTTTTGTAATCAGGGAGTTTGTCATGGTGACATTTATCATTGGTGGATCTGTGGCAGAGAATTGAGTGGTTGGAGAGGGCGTAGGTGGCTCACTCTCAGGGGCTGGGTCATCCACACACACCTCTGTAAACAGAAGCAACAATAAATCATTTCCTTTCAAGAACAAAAATAACTGTCTATTAGCACAGGTACTATTTAACCTGTCATGTGGGTGATGGTAGGTATGATTCCCAGTCTGTTAAAGAGCTCGTCTGTCTCCTGGTCCACCACTAGGAGGCGTACTTCATCTCCTGCTGCTCTGATGAGCCCTACGACTTCTGAGTGCCTCAGGCCCTCTGTGGTCACTCCATTCACCTGAGACAGAAAACAAAAACAGCACAGCGTTGGGGACGAAAGCAGGAAAGTGAAGAAAGTGAAGTTGTGATGTCCTGTGTCGAGCCTAAAGCCACGACACAGGACAAAGATTAGGGAGTGTCAACTACGTGACAAGCAAGAGGTATGAAAAGATCAAATCTAGAATGATTTGCATAAATTCCCTTCCTGCCTCCTCACACTTCCTTTAACTAACATGGATTAAAAATCTTTGTCCATGATTATCTCATGAGATTTACCCTTTCTTTTTGCCAGTAAAAAACATTGCCCTCCCACACAGACTGACAGGAACTGCTGTTTATACTCCAAAGTTGATGAAAAATAAATGAAGACTTCCAATATTCACCAGTTATTTAAAAAAATGACTGCATTTAAGTTTACCTCCAATATTTTGTCTCCAGGGCGCATGCCTGAACTCTCAGCAGGTGAGTCGGGATCCACGGCACGTACAAACTGTCCACGCTTTTTCTTATCGCTGTGCAGATTAAAGCCATAGCCTTGCTGTCCCTTTACCATGTGACACAGACGGGGAAGGAGCTCAACGGCTGGCTCTGGTGAAGGATCGACCTGCAGCTATAAAAGAATGAAAGACAAAAGCAAAGTCTAGGATGTCAAAAGACATTTTTAAATGCTTTCGATAGCAATGGAGTAGATACACTGACCACAACACTAACCAGTAACTTAAAACTAATGAGAGGTGAGGTCAACCAAATTAAATCTATTTCATCTGAGATTGTGTGCGTATATACAGTATAATCCTTAACATTTAACACAGTAATGTTTGATATAGTGATATCTATATACATAAGAATAAAGATTAACATTTAATAATGTTGTAAGATGAATAAGATGAATGATGTACAACCTAAAAACTTCTAGTAGAAAAAAAATAACACAAATACCGAAGGACAAGCAAAACATTTGAAAAGGTCTGAGGACTCTTTATGAACTTTACAAAGGATTCGGATTTTACAGAATTAATAGTTAATAGAAACCATGTGGTATTTATTCTCAACTAAATACTGCATGGATGCTGTTCGTTTTTGTGGCAATTGTTGCCTGGTTGTTATTATTTTTATTTGTTTCAAAAATACAATATAAGGTTCATAAAGATGTGATCACAGGTCTTTGACCTGAACTTACTCTGCCTTATAAACTGGTGACTCTCAGTTTACAACACTGAAACTTCAACCCTAACCTGCTGGGCATTAATTCATTGTGGTATATCAGTTTTCAGTACAATGGTGTGATGACAATATGATCATATCGAATCATTTTTTGACATAATTCAGGTCGAATGAGTTTCTCAAGTACATTACGAGTTCAAATGAGCAGAACAGAGGTTGTTTTCCACACTTACAATATTTTGCTGTATGCAGACATGTAACAGAGAACAATTTATTGCATTACACCTAGTTTCACATTTTGTGTGCAAACATTCACAGGTGTGGAGGTGAGAGCATTAGGCTGTCTCTTTCTCTGTGTCTCTTTCCCGGCTATCACACCGGGGGACCGGCTACACCTTTCAGTTGGATAAAAGAATAAGGTGGAATAATGTTTACCTTGCATAATATTGTGGCTGCACTAAAAGTTGATCACAAGGTGGCAGTTGCCAGGTTGAATTAGTAGTCTAAGTGGATATGGTTAAAACACATTAAGACTAATCAAGGGCCTAATCTCCAGTGACAAGAACTGGCACAGTGTATGACTCAGCTGCTGCCCGGACCTTGACTTTGGCTTATAGTAGTAGATACATGCTGGCTTTGTGCGTGTGTGTGTGTGTGTGTGTGTGTGTGTGTGTTTTGCACCAGTGCCTTGCATTAGTTCTTGTCCTGAGGGTAGCATTTGATATTGACTGTTGAGTCACGCAGTTGTGACTACACCTTCATGAGTAAGCTGTCCCGAGGGCATTGTGACGGATTGCTGTTCTTTCTGCTCAAACAAAAACTGAATGCAAAGCACGCACAACTCCAGGAGCAGCGAACATATATGAATAACTACAGTGCGGAAAGGTTCACCCCTAACTGTCAGCTTTAGTTAGGGAACAACACCAGCGACGGGTTTTAAAGATCTCTCTTATGTTATAGACGGATTAGCTGTATTTGTGATGTTGACCCAAAATAACTGACACATCAACGCTGCAAGACATGTTTATCTGGAAATATCTCAGCAATATTTGAGGATCTGAAGCTTTCTCTCTCTGTAGATAAAATATTTGCATATTATATTAATGATAATCAAACAGGCAATTCAACAGAAAGAATGAATTGCCTCCATGGAAAACACTGTTTTTTGTTTCTTTTCCAGATATGAAATATCTTTGGATTTTTGTTCTATTTGTCAGACAAAAAGTCTTTTTTAAGATCTTGAAAAATAAATTTTGACAGTTATCTGACAATAAAAACGATTAACTGATTGGTTAAAGCAGAAATCTGCACACTAACAGAAGCTTTTTTTCTATATCGATCCTATGCCATCTAAGCAATAACAAATGATATGTCGTTTGTTTTTTCTACATCAAGGAAGTCTGAGTAATAGAGCACAGCAAGAGGAAGTGTAGTGTGTCTGCGCGCAGGTAGCATTTCTGTGACTGAGCCGGATAAATGTGCAACTGTAATACCAGACAACGCTGTAGTTATGTTAGACTGTTGTATTTGGGTATCAGGCTTCCATAATAACACCATGGAGCAATGAAATTGCAGCTGGAAAAACAAAAGTTCAGGTCCAGGCTGACAAAAATCCCAGGTGTAACTATAATACTACTTTAGCAGTAGCATCCTCCATCAGATGTCTCCTGTAGCTGCTCGTGAGACTTTTACAGCAACAAGAAAGAATTCTGGAGCATTCCTCAAAACAAAATTTCATCGATATTTCTGGGATGCCTGGATTGATTACGCATCTTCGGGTCCTGTCACACAGTGTGTTTGGTTAAGGTCGGGACTGTAACATAGTCATTCCAAGTTTGTTTTTCCTGTGGCATCACCTCACCTTACGTGTGAAAGATCCTTTGTTTGAGATCAGACGGAAACACAAACTGAGCCTCGGGTGGTCACAAGCTTGTGCGCTCCTACCACTGGACCCAAGCCCTGAAAAATCTGTGCTGTGGTACCACTTGGGAAAGAAGTACTTTTTAAATCATCCCTGACATTCTCCTGTAAAATTTTAATTTCATGGTTGCTTCATTATTTCAAAACATTTAGGAGCTGGGGTGAAAAAAAAACCCATCACATTCACAAAGGCTCACTAGAAATGTAGAGTAAATTAATTATCAGTATAATAATTACAGATTTCAGGGTCCTGGATTTTGCACTTTCAGTTTTGAGTTTGTAGAATTGGAATTAATTTGTAACTACTATCTTTAGTTAGTTTAGTAGTTAGTTTAGTAGTTAGTTTAGTAGTTAGTCGGGGTGGCTGTAGCTCAGGTAGTAGAGCAGGTCAGCTACTGATTGGAAGGTTAGTGGTTCAATCCCTGGCTCCACTAGTCTGCATGCCAAATATCCTTGGGCAAGATACTAACCCCCAAGTTGCTCTCCGATGCATCCATCGGAGTATGAATGTTAGTTAAAAAAGCACTAAAGTATAGAACAAAGTGCTTGTATGAATAGGTGTGAATGAGGTTGTTGTATAGAGCGCTTTGAGTACTCTGGGAGAGTAGAAAAGCGTTATATAAGAATCCGTCCAGTTTTAGTTGTTGTGCTTTATTGTTTCGAGTCTTTACTTTAGAGTTCCTCTTACTTTTGTTACCACTGATCTCTTAATTACCCTTCTGTGTATATATAGATATATTTGCAGGCTCCTTTTGTCTTTTGTGAACGCCTCTGTTTAAAGTCCCTCATGGATTGAAGTTGTTTTCTTTTCAATATTTTTGCACCTTGTGGAGTTTGGCTTCCTAGTAAAAAGTTCATTTATATGTTTATCTGGTTTTATCTATGAGTCCTGGATTTGGGTCCACAGCCTACACTGTGTGATATTTCATTTTGTCTTGTATTATATTTTCACATTAATTATGTGGCTACAAAGTAACTTTATAACATCAGAAATCAAAAAGAAAAGGCAACCCTTCCCAATGACGTGTTAGAGACTCGCATTGGTCCGTGCAGATAGGGTGGCCACTGTAACACCTGCACAACTTAATGTAAAGCTTAGTTGAGCAGCTGTTGGCTGTGGTGTAACATTATTGTAGAGGGGTTTCTTATATTGCATTTTATTCTTTATGCAAACCTTTCACTGAAAATAAGCCGCTGTAATGGCCATCAAAGCAACAGCCGCTATTTACTTTGTCGTGAGCTAAGCAGATGGCAGTCTGACGTGAGCCTCTGGCCTTAAAGATCCTGGTCCTCTTTGTTTATATCACAAAGAGTCAGCTAAATCTCTGACAGCCAGTTGCCGTTTATTTCTGCAGCAAGACTGACATTACAACGTCACAATGAGGTCTGGTGGGCACTTGTGGAAATTTTGTTCTTGCTCCATCATACACACTGAAATTTAGAAATGTAAATGATTCGGTGTTTATTTTGTTAACAAAGAATTTACAACAAGAGTTTTTGCAGTCAGATGTCAGTACAGACCGTCACTGAAGCTGTCTCGTTTCATAACTGTCCTGCTGTGCTTCACCTCATTATTCTCTGCGTATAACTATTTCAACTATCAGTGAAGTAAGTGTACGGTTTATACTTTCAACAGGTGCACAAACCATCACACTATGTGCGGGAAACTCTAATGTAAGCAGGGCTTTGTCACTGGTGTTCAGTCAGGTGGAACAACCAGATTACATTAATGAGAGGTGACCACACTCGAAGAGACAGCACTCTTTGATTACAACTAAATTCTGTATTCGAAATGTTCACACCTGTCTGAGGCAGCAGTGGCTTAAAACTGATGTAACAATGAGCTTTCATTATTTTTCAGCAGATTCCTGAATCGTAAAATTTGACGATGCATTTCGACTAGAGAGGAAAGCAACAAGTGTGTTTCTGCAAACCTGTGTGGGTATTACAGCTGTAAGAATTCTGTAACGCAAACTGAAATTTCAATGCAAATGTTGCATCACAGTACAGTATATTCCCATACCACCCTACCCATATCGCCCTATTACTGCCTAGTCAAGCATGCATAAAATGCATCATAATAATAGGTTTTCATTTAAAAAAAAAAATCGAATTATGATCACGTTTTCAGGCCTGTGGTCTCCCTATTTTTTGTTTTTTTTTACATTGATCCCCTGCACAGAAAAACCAAGCAATGAACCACAACCATGGAATAGAGCATCTTCACTCCTTGTGGATATCATCTCTGTCCAAGACACATAGCTCAGTGAAACAGAAAGTGATTTAACCTCCCAAATAGTCCATCCATTCTTTTACGCTTGCGGGTGGCGTCGGGGGGTGGAGCTTATCCCAGTTGCCAAAAGGTGAGAGGCAGGGTACATCCTGGACAGATCACCAGTCTGTCACAGGGCCAAGACAGACAACCATTTGCACTCACGTGCAATTTAGGACCACCAGTTAACCTAACTAACTGCAGCCACAGGAAGCCCCTGGATGGAACTCACACACTTTTGATGGATTTGAACCCAGCACCTTCTTGCTGTGTGGCGACAGTGCGAACCACTGTGCCACTGTAAATTTCAGTCTTCTAGTGGGTATCATATCTATCCAAGAAACCTAGCTTAGTGACACAGAAAATAGTTATTTAAACTCGCACATACAATTTCATATTTTATGAAGAAATTCATGTACCTTCAACTTAATGTTTTAACCCCTTTTGGTGTTTTTTTTTTAAATAATTAAGTCATTTTTCTGGGCAGCCTTCTGATCTGTTATTGTTGGATTTTTCAGTGTCACCTGTTAAGACAAGTCAACAGGCTTTCTCAAAGTACTTGTCTGAGACTGAATCCAGGCAGCAGGCCAGCCGAGTACAGATTAGTGCATGACAGACATCAGGTCTTACACACTCTTAGCACATTAACACAGTGGTTCACAGTAATCACATAGAATACTTTTTAAGACTCGATTGTTCTTCTGGTGCTCATAAGTGTCTTGATGCTTGCTCTTACCTCTGGGTCTGTCACTATACTTGAAGTCACTGAGGAGCTCTTGACCCTGCCTTGTGTGATCATGCGAGTGGGTGACACTGCAGCAAGATAATGAAACACAGGAGTGAAGATGGGCGTCATGGGTGAATTCGCTCTGGGAGAGATGCAGGGAGAGGGGCGCGGGGAGAGGGTTCCCATCTCAATGGCCAGGTCCTCTGTGCAGGCCAGGCCATGACTGCGGAGGTAGTCTTCTGTTTCTCTATCCACCACCAACAGTCTGGCGCGGTGGGGCACCTCACAGATCCTGTTCACTACCTACAGAGAGGAGAAAGGAGTGACAGCAAAGAGATTCATATATATTTAAATTGTTAGATGTGTCATTCGGTGTAAACTGCTTACAATGGACCGATCAGCTCATTGCATACTTTTGTGTTGTGACAAAGGCAAAAAGTCATTCCTATGACAAAAGGCTCACACTGACCCATTTTGCAACCCCCCTCTCTCCTCCTCCTCAGGCAAGAGAAAGTGGTCTAACAGGTACTCATTGTATATGTAAGGGTTTATGCGCATTCCTGGATCATTTCAACCGAGGAAACAGATGAATTACTATAAACAACTATAAATTACTGAACCATCGCTCACTTGATGATGAGTTTCGTTCTCTACATTCTCTCCGTTCACCTCCACCACTCGGTCTCCTGGTCGCAGCCCGGCCAGGTCGGCCGAGGAGCCGGGCTCGACTTTGCGGATAAATTGTCCTAGTCTATTCCGCTCGCCATGCAGATGAAATCCATAGCCACGCTCTCCTTTAACCAAAAAACAAAGCCTTGGTCTCAGCTCGATTTCCATCCCAGTGCGTCAGTAAGGGAGGGAAACGGGTTTAGAGGGTCTCGGGAGAATAAGCAGGTGCTTTGTCCAAGAGCTGTTGAAACGCACTGGATTTTAATCCAAAGTGGCTATGCGCTTCAGTGACCAAAAGATCACCATCGCTTGGCATCCCGTGAGTCTTTAACTAATCCACAATTGTTCCGACGAAACAAATTAAAATGTAGCCTAAAAGTAACGAGTGCTTAATCCATCGTGAAATATCCAGAGCTGCAAATATGAGCACACAGAAATTGTGCATAGTGCGCGTAAAATTATGGTTAAAACAAAAACAAAAACAAAACACGGTCAAGGATTAAGTCCCGTCCATCAAAGGAATAATCCAAGAGATAAGAGATTAGAAAGCTGCTCCTGGCACGCAAAACTTAATTCTCTTCGTCAGCTGGGCGTGTGTCCTCCTGTCCGACCCGGTGAAAGTGAGGAGGTGTCAACGGCACACGGATGCTCTCCCTTAGCGCACACCTGACGCCGAAGAAAACTAGAAAACTAATTTGAAGAAATACAGCTTGTTGAATTTGTGAGATCAGGCGTTTGAAACAAGCTCAACAAGTACTGAAAAGGGTTCTTCTGAGGGCATTTTTATCTTTTACAGCCTCCCCAGAGAGAAAGAATCTTTTCCAAGGAGGTGGAGTTGAAACACGACTAAACTGTGACCTGAGAAAGGAAATCTGCCCTATCCGTCCTTTAGCCTTATCTTCGCCGGAGATCTATAAAAAGAAGGTTGGGTAAAAATGTTTCATGAAACATAAGCTGTCCCTGTATGACGTGATATCTGGTGCACGCGCATTCATCTTTTTCAAATTGAGTCTTTAAAGAAATTCAGGACAGCTGACGTACAAGGACCGAGAACCTGATCCGTAAACATGAGACACTGACGAGGTAAATATTTGCGTAGACATCGTAGACATACTATACCAGTAGGTTTACATATAAAGTCATCCGTGACAGACATAGGTCGCTAAAGCAGATCTTCCCCTGAGCAATCAAGGAATAGAACATTATAAAATCCCTCACACGACATGATGCATAAAAATAAACTGCTTTTATTAGTAGATTTTTCTGTGTGTGTGTGTGTTTTTTCTCTCATCTTCCACAAATAAATCCCACAATCTATGAATATTCACATTTTTCAAAAGCTTTGCTGGATACAAACTTCCACATTCCCGCTTTATGAACTAGAATCAGATTCTCCTCACAAGTGCACATCTTAAACTCAGAAGTGAAACATTTCACTTTCTCAAAAAAAGCCCCAAAGAAAGCAAATATTTCGGCACACTAACGATCAAACAGGCAAAATAAGTGAGCAAGTGGGCTGTAGGGAGGCATCTGTAAACACACCTGACTAATAATATAACTGACCCTTAAACAAGATGCTCAGCCAGCTCTAGTTAAAGACATCCTTGGAAATCAAAACTAAATCACTAAAACAAAAACAGACTTCAAAGTATCTTCCAGGTATTAGAATCAGAATACTTAATTAACCCCTAAGGCGATTATGTGGGTTACAGTTGCTCCAAGACAGTAACAGTAACAGACTAATTAAATAATACAAATTTAAGAAATAGCACTAATCAAGTTGCTCAATTATAAAGATCAAAGATATTGACCAAGAATATTACAGAGGCGGAATATATATGATTGACATTTGACTATAACCTCTGAACTGTTGGAAAGATGTCCTCACATTAGACTAAAGACCGGCCTAGTTTGGTATACAGATATGTTTATAGTCAACTCAATGACTGAAATGTCCCCAGATCATGTGGCTGCGAAAGAAGCTCAAATCACCTTCCCTCCACCACCACCATTGCATTTGGTTTTCTACAAATGCAATGATGTGCATTACGGCAAAACATCTTCATTTGGGCCTCGTCTGTTCGAAGGACATTGTCCCAAAAGTCTTTAGGGTTTTTTGTGTTGTAACGTACCTAAGCCACAATGCCCCAGTTTTAGAGTGACAAGGCTAAAGCACAAGTGAACGTGCCAGATTAGCCACATGTAAAAACATCTTGTGTATTTAATTAGTAGCACCTGGCTGCTACTTGGAAGCAATAAGGGTTTACTTTCTAACAAAAGTGTAAATGCCAGTTTATTTCCTTTTCTTTGCAGGATAAATTGAATGTGAATTTTCAGGTATTTGCTTAGGTTCCTCATAGTTTATATCCTGTTCACATTGGACTCAAAATTTGACAGTTTTAAAAACAATTTATACTGTATGCAAACTATCATTATAAGTTCTGTACATCCTAGGTACGATATTTTAAAGTTGCATGTTAATTCAATTTTATTTATATAGCGCCAAATCACAAGTCGCCTCAAGGTGCTTTACATTGTAAGGTAGACCCTACAATAATACATACAGTGAAAAACCCAACAATCATATGACCCCCTATAAGCAAGCACTTTGACGACAGTGGGAAGGAAAAACTCCCTTTTAACAGGAAGAAACCTCCGGCAGAACCAGGCTCAGGGAGGGGCGGCCATCTGCCAGAGATTAATAACAAGTATGGTTGAATACAGGGAGATCTATTAACACATGGTGAATGAGAAAGGTGACTGAAAAGGAAAAACTCAATGCATCAAGGGGGTCCCCCAGCAGTCAGAACCTATTGCAGCATAACTAAGGGAGGATTCAGGGTCACCTGATCCAGCCCTAACTATATGCTTTAGCAAAAAGGAAAGTTTTAAGCCTAATCTTAAAAGTAGAGATAATGTCTGTCTCCCGAATCCAAACTGGGAGCTGGTTCCATAGAAGAGGGGCCTGAAAACTGAAGGCTCTGCCTCCCATTCTACTTTTAAATACTCTAGGAACAACAAGTAAGCCAGCAGTGTGAGAGCGAAG
>VURO01028650.1:0-10000 GCA_015108175.1 Pelvicachromis taeniatus | reverse complement strand
TGCAAACATCTATATGTTCATATGCACACGTGCACGTGACAGTTATTGTTTATTGACATAACATTAAAGTGTAGCAGGTTTGCTAGTTTTTATTAATGGACTCTACCGGAGTAGCTCTGCTTCCTTTGGATTGGCTGCTCCCTGGCAACAGAAGGTTGAAACTTTATGTGGGTGGGGCTTCTGTGCTCACAGCTAGAGCTGTGTGCCTGAGATGACCGATATTATGGATAACCTCTATCTGTGACATCATGCAGCTCAAAGAGTCGGAACAAATGTCCAAAACTGAGCCTCATAAGGACCACTTGTACAGATGCTGGATTCTTTATTTGAAAGTTTGGCCATGCTTAATAAATAAACTCTTGAAAGAGATGGACCACAATTGTTACAGAACCCATTACTTTTGGACTAAGTGCATTAGCATTTTTGAGCCAGAAGTGGCTAACATGTATTAATAAACTGTATGGGTGTAATCCATCACACAGTTAATATTATTTCCCAAATAATTTCATTGAAGATGCTCAAAAAGGCACAGACAGCTCAGTTACGGCTACAGGCATAAATTAAAGCCACCAAACCCAAACTCTATAATGACAGATGAGTTTGGCTTCATTTTTCAGTCGGGGGTTTATATGAGCATCCACCATTAGATGTACACACAAGAAAGAAAACAAAGAAAAGCAAAACAGGGTCCTTTCAAAGGAACATATAAAGACAGTCAGCTTGCCACCTTCATACCTGAACTGCAGCATCACAGATCCTCCTCCTGGTCAGACTGCTTTATCTGACAACAGAAAGAGACAGTAACTCTTAACAGGACAGTGTGTTAATTAAAACACTGCTTTAGCCTTTATTTGCACATCGCCTCATCTTCACTGCAGCCGAAAGTCCTTCATCCTCGCAATCCACGTAAAAGCTCATTTCCTGTTCATAATAACACATTTTCTTTGACACACACACACACACATACACAGACGCACACGCACACGCGCACACACACACACACACGCAGAGGTAAATGGTAATTAGCCTGCTAAAACACTCTTTTATTCATGTACACTCGGCTTCTTCCTGTCAGAGGAACAATGCGACAGATTAAGGGCCGGTCTGTTCTCTGCCTCCTCTCAGATTAATGAGGCAGCTTCGCTCTGTCAGGCAGGTATAGGAAGCCTGCAGGCTAATTCTATGTCATTATGTTTCCCTGTAAAGAAACAGAAAACACTGAAAGCATCGCTCCTCCGCTCGGCCGATCCGCTCCACTCCAGTGAGAACCTGAATTCAAAGACCTGCAAGGCAACTGGTAAACACATCTTCCACCAGAATTTATGCAGATGGTCTCTCTGCAGTGTGGGTGAGTCACAGATTTACTGCTGGGTAAGTTTATATGACTGACTGATTTATGAAGACAGGTGAAGCGATGGACTGGGACTGTTTGTTTTTTCAAACTCTAACTGGCGATATGGAAATCGCGAGCATTAAATTTTTACTTCTTACTGTCTTTTTGGAAAAGAAATGTTTGACTGATTATTAAAATAATTGTTATAATAACTAATGAAACAGTGTACCTGTATTAAGGTATCTGAGTGAAAGTTAGCAGATTCTCCACAAGAGGGCAGTATTGCATTAGCTGCTACTGCAGAGCTGCGAACTGGGGGGTTATTGAGGTTACCCTGTGGGAGGTACATAGTCTTGTTTGACTAGCTTAGTTTGTAGTAGGGATAGTTGTGCATTCTGTATTAAAATTGTTATTTTAATACTTATTTGAGTAGTAGTAAAACATCTGTACCAGCCTGTAATAGGCATGTATAATTAACCCACTGAGTAGCTAAATTAGTCCTATAAAGTAACTGATAGAGGAAAAGGGACTGTATGTTTCAACTGTATGTTGCAATTTCAAATTCTTGTGTATGACTATACATTTGGTCTTTGACAATAAAGCTGACTTTGACTTCCTAAACAAGTCACTATGAACCAATGAATGTTAACAGGAGATCGCTCCATTTTCCGGGATTATGGCTGAGCTTTATTTTGTGAACTGCCTGCACTGAGACTATGCTCCATTTACTCAATAACCTGCAGTAGTGGCAACAGTGGGAGCAGTGGTATGCTCAGTGAGTAGTATATGTTTATCCAGTAGTGTTGTGCCATGCGAAAGGGTTTCATTGGAATTTGTGACAAGGGAACATTGCCCAGTAGACTACAGTCAGAAGAAAAAGGGATAAAAAAAAATAAAAAAGTTGGGGAACCACTGAGCAAATGTATTACTGTAATTACTTTTTATTAGGCTTACCATCTGCTGTCTTATTTTTGTTTACTTAGGCAATTAGATGAGTTCAGTGAATGCAATGTCACACCATTACTGCAAATATTAGTGCACTGAAGAATAATTGCTGTGTGTAAGCACAGCAGATCAGCTGTTGCGGAGAAACCTGTTCAAGCTGGTTTTGTGAGACCACAGTGAAATGTCAGGAAAATAACTGATGGAGTCCCTGCTGCCGTAACACCTGCGTAAACTAGTTCCTGCTGCTGTGCGATGCCACAGCTGTTTAATATCATTAAAAGAAGAAAACAAACTCCTATTTATTCAGCATGCGACTGTCTGAAAGCTGGGTGTGATTTGAACATCGGGAGGCAAAGCTAAAATTTGGCCGTATGTGAAATGGATAAGAACATCTTCAGTGCTATTTAATCTGTAAGTCAATGGAAGCATGGCCGTAGCTGTGGGGAAGCAGGGGTGTACATTTACCCTATGGGTGTAGCTGTAGGGGTAGTAGTGCTGGTAGTGCAGCGGCTCGTCCTCACTGGCCTCCCCTGGCTCCGGACTCTCTCTCTCCAGACTGCTGACTGAACCTCTGCGAGGGGAATCCGACACACTGGGCTCCCTGCTCTGAGGACACTCTTAGAGAGACACACACATACACACATGGTTGTTCTTATGGTGTGTTTAGACTAAACCTTTTTCTAAAGAGCTTTGCATACCAAGTGTTCTGCGAAACAAAAAAACGACACAAAATTCAAACGTTTTATATGCGAGTACAGGAAAAACTTGAGTGGAAATAAACCGATGATGAGCTGGTCCTGATGTTTCTAAAGAAGGCAAGGATTAAAAAAAAAAAAAAACAGTTTTCAGATGGATTCGATTCTCAGGAGAAGGAAGCAGCAGGGAGAAGTTCATGGTTTGATCCATGAGTTGAAGCTCACGGACACTTTTGTACATATTTCAGGATGTCAGTGGGCTGTTTCAGCTCTTGTTGGCAATGTTGGGACCACGTCTGCATTAAGAATAGTTGAGTGTCCAATAATTTCACTCGTCTGGTGTGTAAAGGCCTTAATACTAAAACCAAGCATCAACTCTCAAAAAGCAGTTTCCGCTTGTGTTGGTAGGGGCTTAAATTTTGCGTTTGTGCCGTTGTTGCACTTTGGAGCTTTTTAAACCCAAAAATAAAACAAAAATATTGCGCCACCTAAATGCTACATCCATTCATTGGTATTAATATGGAGTTGTTTCCGTTTCGCAGCTCCCACACTCTTCTGAGAAGACTTTGGAGTGTGTGGGGGAATTTTTGCCCATTTATTCAGAAGAACATTTGTAAAGTCCAACACTGATTTTCTAGTTCATCCTAAAGGTGTTTGACAGGTCTCATCAAACCGTGTCTTTATGAACCTCTTTTTGTGTACTGGGGCACTTTGGGGTGGTCCATCCCCAAACTGTTCCCACACAGTTGGAAGCAGAGGATTGTCCAATAGGTTTTGGTAAGCTGAGGCAGTAAATCCCCCCCCCTTCACACCTCATTTTCACTGATACTTCAAAGTCCAGAAACCAAATAGGGTGTCACCGTGGCTACATCCATCCATACAGTCCTTTTCTAACAATTTCTTTTAAGCCTTTAATTTCTTTATTATATTGAGAGTAGACAGCGCCTGCAGGGTGTCAGTGGGATAGTTCTCTGATGATAATTTAGTGGCAGTCCAACAGTGTCGAGATGTGGTTATGAAAGATTTTAGGTCTCATTAAAGCAAAATCACAACTTATGTCACAACGAAATATTGTAATTTCAATTTTTATTTAAAAAACATTCTCAGATCTAATGCAAACCTCTAAAAATGTCAGTTTTGTAATGAATTTGAACCCTCATAACTCAAATATGCACAGTATTACCTCCCTCTTCAACGACTCGTTGCATGTGTGCGAGAGAAGTTCTCATTTGAGTGTTGGAATACATTTCTAGGAAATAATCGCAAAAAACCGAAGACCGTCAACGTGTCACATCGGATAATTTCCTCATCTATTTATCAAACTGAGGAGATAAAACCCAAACACACACACACACACACATGCACACAGGGACGACAGGATAACTCCTGAGCGCTGAAGGGGAGCTTATGAAAGGTTATGAGGACCGTGTTTATCGCTGTTTACCTCACTGTCATAATCCACGCTCCACTGGTGGCAGTTTTGTCATTGAACCATTACTCACAGATGCAGTACGATAGCTGGCTCACATCTGATGGTAAACACAGCAACTCTCTCTGCATCAGCGAATGCTCCAACGCATCATTTGCCGTAATAAACTCAAATTTAGAGTTCAGGAAGGATTAGACCTGGATCAGACTGATGTTTGAGGTTGATATAGGCATTTAATAAAAACGGGATGCGTGTCAGTGTTGAACACCTCTAAAGTAATGACCGAGACTGAATACGTTAGATGTTTCTCATCGGTTTGTAAACAGAAATGTAGTCCTGAATATATTTCAAAGCCTGATTTTACATTCTTGCTAACGGGCCTTTCATATTCTGGCAAAGCCACAAAGACAACAACTAGACTGTCACTGTCTTTGGAGATTGAGTTCATTGATTTCAAGCAGGCAGAAAAAGCCAGCCAGACTTCTTAAAGGTATGTTGTCTGACCTTGGGGTGAATTTTCTGGGACGTCCACGCCCAGTTAATCAAGTTAATTTAATTGGAAAAACCTGACTGCTACTTATACACAGTCTATAACTACTGTAGATCAGTCCTCCAGGGAAGCAGAAATGACATCACATCTTACAGCAGGGGAGGAGGATGGTGCGGTGGTTTGCACTGTTAGCACAGTAAGAAGATCCTGGTCTTGAATCCACTACATGGCCAGGGCCTTTCTGTGTGGAGTTTGCATGTTCTCCCTGTGTCTGTGCATGTTCTCCCTTCCTCCCACAGACCAAAGACATGCACTTAGTAGTGCTAGGTTAACTTGTGATTCTAAATCCGCCACAGGTTTGAATGTGGGTGTGAATGGTCGTCTGTCTCTCTGTCCACGGTGCACCCCACCTCTTGCCCTGTGGCAGCTGGAATAAGTTCCAGCACCATGGGGAATGGAAGACAATAGACGGCGAGATCTTACAACTACAGTACCTTGACAAATTTTATCTATAATGTACGGTCTGGGGGTCAGTTGATGGATTTCAAAATGAAAGCAATATGTGTATCAGTCAAGCGAAAAGTCGTGGTCTTCACTAGCAGATCACTCATGCGGAAGACATGGAAGCAAGGGTAGGTTTTGGGTGAAGCTAATTATCCATTCATCCATCCATTCTCTTCTTCTTATCTTTATCAGGGCCGCAGAGGGGCTGGATCCTATCCTCCAATTTGGCATTCACACTTATTTAGAATCACCAATTAACCTAACCCCAGTAACTGCATGTCTTTGGATTGTGCGTGGCAGTTGGAGTACCCAGAGGGAACCCACGCAAACATGGGGTATGCAAACTCCACACAATAATATTGCTTGACACTCTAGACTAAATATATCAGCTCTAATTTTAAAAATAATGATTCAATTGTATTATTATTATTTTCAGCACAGTTCTTTGTCTCTACCTGAGCCGTTCTTCCTCTGTCTGTCCATCTTGTCTACGCAGTCCAGCAGGCCATCGATCTGAACCTTGATCACTGTCAGCTCTCTTTTGATGGAAAGAAGCTCTGCCATTCTCACTGCAGAGACAGAGACAGATAAAATAAAGACTGACACACGGGGCTATAACGACAACTCAAGTTAAAAAGTATTCTATGTTAAAATCAAGGGATAAAGTTATGTGAACACGGCTGGTTAATGCATGGCTTTATTTACATGTTGTCAAGTGTTGAGAAGATGAAGGCTCAAGCTGCCTCAGTGACCACACTTGAGATTCGGTTTACTAATGACTTTCCTTTAGTTAGATAGGAAGCAGAATATACTAAAGGTAGAATGGGTCTGCACCAACCACTCAGTGAAAAGTAGAACCCAGAACGTCCCTCCCTAAGCCAATGGGGTAAGAGCATGAAAAAAGCAAATAAAGCTGTGAAAAAAGAGACAACCTAAACATTCATGTCAAAAGCAAAGAAAGCAAATCCCCACAAAGAAGCAGGGATCGATCTGAGGAAGCTGAAGAGCTGCTTGGTCTGGGAGAGAGAAAGAGACCCTTTTCTCAGCCTCCTTTAAATAGAGGCAGGACAATTTATCAATTACTCTCAGTTACACTGTGAGAGATCTGTGAGAGAGGAAACAGGAAAAAAGAAATGAGGAAACAATCACAAGAGGAGGCCACGTGACATAGAATAAATACAGCTTTTTACTATGAAAAGGAATGCACGTAAAAACCAGCTGTTTAGAACATAAAGCTGGGTTTAGCTCCTGGACCTGGAGTTTAATGTCAAACCTGCATTTGAAATTTATTTGGTGCACACATATTACTTTTTCAGGTCTGAATCCATTCACAGCATAACACGTGGACAGTGACACTAATTATAAAAAAACATGGGTATTTATTTAAATTATTTGATATCCTAAGTCTAAACCTAGCGCTGACACACATGGAAAGCACAGCTAGGGCTTAGAGAAGGGTGTAAAAAGGGAAATTAAAGCAATATAGATGATACACCCCTTTGTCTTCCCATGTTTTGGGCATCTTAGTGCAAGTCTAGACAAATCTGCAGCAGACAAAAACATTTTAGACAGCTGTGATTTGTCTGTTTCAATATCAGCGTGCATAAACATAAAGAAGTGTTTCTTTGTAGCTGGGCGTTGAAGAAAATCTAAAATCCCATCACCAAGCAGCTTTGATGAACCTCTGTAATCCACATTCCCGTAGCGAGAATCAACAACTGGTAGCCCACAAATGACAACAGGAACCAACATGTAATGTAAAACCACTCCCTGCAGTTCTTTTTTCTTCTTCTTTCTTTGCTGTGCTGATGTGTTTTGGGGGTCATTTTCTTTTCATAAGTGGGCCGAAGCAAACTTGAAAGTCAGCGCTGACCGCAGTAGGGTTTTACAGCTCCATGCAGATTCGAGTGTCATTCATTGACCCGTGCAGTCGTCAAGGCCGCACTCCTGCACCATCAGTTACTCTTAGCGCTGCGCTGCCGCCTCCTTCAGCTGCACGAGCCCTCGCCCTCGCTGTGCTCCGTAATGGACTGATGCCGCCGCACACAGCTCTCCAAATGACCCTGAAAACTACTTCAATCCTGAAAGCTTTTCGACCTCTGAAGCTTGCAAAGGCAATCTAATTTCCTTGTGATGGGGCGCAGTAAAAACTATTAAGGCTTGTAATAAACTAGTATAAACAATTCTTATTTTCCATGCACTATTAACTCGGTCTAATTGTGAGAGCTGATAGGCTCGGCTGGGTTATAGCAGGAGAGGAGAGCCCTGCGGTACAGAAGCTTTTAATGAAGAGACCATCTGGAGCGCCTCCCCCCACCCGCCTTCTCTCCAGCACCCTGGGGCCCTACCACCGAGATGAGCTGTCACACAGGCGGGAGATAACATGAAACAGGGTTTTGGAGAGGAAATATCCTCAGAGTGCAGCAGGTTTCCACAGGAGCTGCAGATTTAAAGGGGGAGAAAAAACAGACTGAACATCACCATCACAACTGTGTACAAATGTGAACATCAAGGCCGAGGCTCATGTGTGGGTCTGAAATTTAAAAGCCGTTAATTGGTGAGGGATGTGGCGTTAAACACCCCTGCGTATCGTCCTCTGCCAGCAGCGGGGAGTTGGTGTCTCTGCCCTTTTTCGATAAAAGCCTTTTAACAGCTGAACTTCCTGAACTTCTCGTGCCACAGTATTTCCCTTCGTCCTTTACCCTCGGCAGAGTTACAGCCACGACTCTGGATTTAATGTTTGCTGATGTTTTCATTAGGTTTAGCAGTCATGTGGATCTCAGCGGATGGATAAAGTGCACATCTCTGCGGGACATAAACAGTTTACTGGAAAAGCCAGAGAAGAAGACTCAGGACAGTTTGCGACAACTAAGCACTGTGATGGTAAAAGAACGCAAATATGTACAGTTAACATGCAAGTGCTAAACACACCATGAGGTCAGTTTTATAAATCCAGACAATTAATTAAATCATTATTTTACTTTATTTTATGTATTTATTGCCCTGTACTGTCACACGGGCAAGTGATTTCAAAAACGTGCTTGATGGAGACGTTCATCAGTAGACGCTCTGTCTTTGGTTAACAGAATCTGCCATGACAAGCTTACTGAGCTCGCTCCGTGAAGGTGCAGCATCTGTTTTAGCGCAATATGGAGGAATTTTCACTCACAAATATGAACGCCATGTGATTATTTCAGGAGTGTCTCAATAATCAATAAATAAAAATGCGTTTGTACATAACCGTTTTAGTTTTAACAGTTTTCACAAAAAAAAAAGGCAAACAAGGGATCAACTTTAGCGTAGTGATGTAATTGGTTAAACATGCTGATTATAAGTTTCTGTATCTGAACATGGTGGGCATCACAAAGCTGGCCAAGGGGGTTGATTGTTTGGGTTATTGCCAGGTCTTTACCTTACATAGAATACACACTACCGGTCTAAAGTTTTAGAAAAACCCAATTTTTCAGTTATTTATTGCGACTGAAGTCATTGAAGTCCAGTGAATAGCTTCATACTTAATAGCGGTCATAGTAAGCAAGTCTCAGTTTCAGCTGTGAAGAGAAGACTGAGCTGCAGGTTTGACAGGATGAGGTGCACCAAGAAAGCCATTGTTGAGACGCCGGGCCGCTGGACTACTGGTGACTGGGAGAAGGTATGAACTGATGAATCAAAGTTTGAAATCTTCGGTTCATCACGCAGGATCTTTGTACGCTGTCGAGTAGGCAAAAGAATGGTTTGACAGTGTGTGGCATCAAGATGCTCCCTGACCCAAACGGCTCCCACAGCATTCTACAGCGCCGTGCAGTACCCTCTGGTATGCATCCGGTTGGTTCAGGGTTCATCCTACAGCAAGATAATAATCCAAAACATAAGGTCAAGCTATGCCAGAACTACCTCAGGAAAAAAGAACAAGATGGTGAGCTTGAAAACACAGAGTGGCCAGCAAAGTCTCCAGACTTAAACCCCACCGAGCTGGTTTGGGATGAACTGGACAGAAGAGTAAAGCAAAACAACCTACAAGTGGCACACATTTCTGAGAACTTCTGCAACAGATATGGGAAGTACTTTCAGAAGAATATTTTGAATTTCTATTGTAGGAAGAATGTACGGAGCCCCGCAAGGGACATGGGAGAAAAAAAAAAATTAAGATGAACTTTTGCGAGATCTCGCAAAAGTTTTGCGGGATCTCGCAATAGTTTTGCGAGATCTCGCAATAGTTTTGCGGGATCTCGCAAAAGTTTTGCGGGATCTCGCAAAAGTTCAAAAGCGCTGCATCCTTCGGAGGCTGCATTTGTAGACCGGTTACGTCACAGGTCGGGGTATCCTTCATTCCCAGAATTCATAGCGCGGCCCAGCAAATTCCAGTTTCCAACAATGGCGGCAGCTGCTTCGTTTTAATAGTACTCTTATTACTGTTCACAAAATAAACTTTTAACATATTTTCAGGCGAGAATGTAGCTGTCTAAACTTCAAATATCTGCTCGGGTTATCAAGACATCACATACTTGCAAACGTGCCCCGAGCGTTTTCGGACGCGTCTGTTACCCACCAGCTCGATCGCTGAGCGGGTCGTCAAGGTCCACTAGAGCCGGCGAAAATAGCGG
>VURO01028643.1:23277-41093 GCA_015108175.1 Pelvicachromis taeniatus | reverse complement strand
CCGTTGTTTCCTGTCATTTTGCTGTCTGTGTTTTGGTTTTGCTGCTCCTTGGTTTATTCTGTTTTCTTAGTGTGCAGTTTTGATTATTTTTATCCCGGGTTTTGACTTTGTGGTTTTGTGTTCTGTCTCTGTGTTGCTCTTCCCTGCCTGTGTCCCCTCTGTAGTCAAGCCCCTGTGTTCTAGCCATGTCTCTGAGTCTGTCTCTGTGCTTTTGTGTTTCCTGTTTTATTTTGAAGGTCTCTCGTCTCGTGTCAGTGTTTTCAGTTTTGCTTCCCTGTGCTCGTCAGCCCTGATGTCTCCCAGCCGTGTTCACCTCCTTCCTCTCATTTCCCCTCGTTATGTCCTGTGTATTTAAGTCCTGTGTTTTCTGTGCTCCCTGTCGCGTCGTTAACGTCTCCTTGTGGGCCCTGTGAATATTCTCATGCTCTGGATTATTTTTGTACAGCTTTTGTTTCAGCCAGCAATAAAGCTGTTTTTTGTGTTGCACTCCTGTCTTCTGTGAAGTCTGCTTTTGGGTCCTTTTCCTCGTCCCTGCCAACACACAGCCAGCCCATGACACTTTGGAGTCACATTGAAGTAAAAGTGAGCTAAAATCAGAAAGCACTGATTACTGACTTCAAACCCACTGTGGTGATGTACAGAGACATAAATAAAACTGTCCAAATATGTATGCACCTAACTGTAAAATCATAACAATCAAACTATTGATATGGTCAGAATGGTAAAATCAGAGGTCAGAAACACACAATTTCTCTACATTTTGTAGTTTGATTGTCATTTTCTATTATGAAACTCAAATGTCATAAAATAACATGTAAAACAGTATCAATTAATTTTATGCTATAAAATTTGTAGTTTAGCTAGGAATACAGCCTCTTAAAAACACTAGCTAATGGACAAGAGGAGAGAAATCAGAAACTGAAAGGAACCGCAAAGCATGATAAACAAATTAACTGAACATCATAGGCTTGGATAAAGCAAGATAAGGTTCGTTATTTATACAGTGAATAATTTAAAATGCATATATGACAATAAAATGTAACGTATTGGAAGAAATCTAAATAATAAAACATTTTATTGAATTGATGCAAAAGGGGCACAAAACGCAGTCAGAGGTGAACCCTGGCTATTTATTGCAATATTTATTTTATTTCTTCACAACCGCCTTCATTTATTTTACTGGCATGTTTAAATTTCAATAAAACAGCATTGTATAGACAGAAAATGTAGGAAAATCCAGTAGCACGAACACAAAGACACGAACACTGCTCATACGCATATGAGCAGTGTTCCTAAGGATGCTTCTCGCACTGTGTGTGTTTATCAGTGTTTACCCCAGCTACACACTCTATCTGTATTACCTGCTGCTGCCAAAAGATTCAGTAATAGATGTCTCTCACATCTCAAGAGCACCTTTGTTGTACTCTTCAGACCACATTTATAGTGCTATAATTTGCATATATCACTATGACAAATGAGAGAATAAGAAGTTCCTTACAGCTGGGTATTATTTAGGCTAAATCGTGGTGTTAGCGCTGTGGTATTTTACTTTATAGTGTGTCTCCTGCTGATAATAAAATACGCAGTTAGGCCAAATTGCTGAGTTTAGCTTATGATTTTTTTTTTAAATATAAGAATCCATCTATTCCAGTATTGATTGGAATTTTTGTGTTTTCACACTTGATCAGTGTTTTCTGGTTTTAGCTCACTTTTACTTTTAATTCAGTCTAATCAGACCTGCTGATAATAAGTCAATTCAACAATATTGGGAATAAATATTCACGTTTAAGCAGGTTTTCGTGTGTTAGAGCCCTGACTTTAGTTCAGGAGATGAGGCTTGAGGTGAGGAGAAAGAGAATACCGTATATCTTCCATTAGTAGCCTGTCTCTTTTAAACGCCGGTTTCTAATAAACACCGGTTTGAAAACATGTGACGACAAATAGATGCCGGTCTCCAATAGTAGCCGGGCGGCCTTCGACCCGAAAGTCCCTCCGCGCTGTCGTTGGTCCTCCCGCATCTCATCAATCGGCCAGCTGTTTCCAATCAGCCGTCATCTAGAACCAGCGGCATTTAAGCTGGATGCAGCGACCATCAAAGTGGGATTATTACACTGAACTGGAACTGTCGGCTAGCGAACCTGCTAACTGTGATTTTCTGGTCTTTTACTTCCACTTGAGGAGAGTCGGGCGGAGAGAAGATTCGGGGAGCACCACTCGTGCACTGGGCTACCACAGACAAGGAGACAGTCAGGAGCAAAGGAGGAGCACAATTGCGAACTGCATTATTTGTGAACTGTTGGAATACGTTTATATGGTATGATAGAGCAGCAGTGGAGGAGAAGAAAGACGTCACAAGAAAGACATTATGAAAATATACCCACGCAAACATTAAATGGTCATATATAATTTGAAAAAAAGCTGTTTGGGATTCTTAAATTAAATGTAATTTAAAATTAAAAGTACTTTTAAATTAAAAGTAACTAAGATGTGCTACATATGCTACTGGTCTCTAGCCACATACGTAAAACAGAATTAGTCAGAATGTATTCAGGATGGTGTTGCAATATGGCAGCTTTAATAAAAAGGTGCCCTCTCCAGTGTATTTTTCATGAGTTCATGAGAATGAATTAATTTGTTTGAGGATGTAGTTACACACTAATCAGTGTATATTTATGAGGACAGTTACTTACTGTAACTTTAAAGCTGAAAATCTGCACTTCAATCAAGTTTTGATTGACTTGATTAAATATCCACTGTGGTAGTGTACAGAGGCCGCAAGGCAAAATTTGCTATTGTTCAAGTACTCGTGAACTTTACTTTAGATAATTATATTAATTATAATCATTTAACTGTAATCATAATCAATTGTAGTTCAAATTTTTCAGTGAACACATGACATGGCACTGTTCCTTCCCAGACAACAATGAGGTATTGAATGCAGTGGTGCTTAAATAAATTCAAAGCTTTTCCTTTTTATTATAAAGGGGACATTAAAGGCATCAGTTTGGCTTAACTACTTTAGAAGCAGCTGTCAGAAATTCAGTATTAATGTCAGACACAGAGCCTTTTCATTCCTTTAGAATGACACAATGTGACAATACGGCATTAGCGGGGAATTAAAATAAGTATTCAGGGTGGCCTACATACACAGTCTGGACCAGTGCTTCATTTCCTTCTAATAGACAGAATGCACGTTCTTCTCGGACTTTACAGCATTAATAATATTTCTTCTTTGACATATTATATTCTTGGACATATAAAACTCCAATGATGACTATGGCCTGGTGTTTATTTCATTTGTTTGTACAACCCAGTTTAGATCTCAAAGGAGCTGAAGCAGTAAAATCATTCCACGATAGCCTATAAAAATACAACCAACATTTGTTTCCTTTGCTTTTAGTGGAAAGTACACGTACATTCTGGAAATGCTCAAATTTAATGAACCATCCATTTAGAAAACAGATGGGGAACAGCTTGAGGTGTCTTAAGAAAAATATGTTCAATTTCAATATAGCTCACTTTTTTGACAGTCAGTCTCCTGTCATTACGGCTTCAACTCAGAGAAATGTCTTTACCTCTCTCTTTAACGTTATCTCCTAAACTAGTGTTTTTTTGTAAGGCATTGCATCATATCTTCATCACTAAGAATGCTTAAAAACTGATGATGATTCAGTCTGCAGGTACAGTAAAAATTGTATCCTCACTCTTATGATCTTTACAATTCTCATAGCCTCACAACACCATGCTTCCTTGCCCGAAAAGTAATAAATCAAATCACACGTCCTGGCTTCTCTGGAGTTTAGACACCACAAAGAAATTCACTTGGCCAAGCTGGATTGTTTAGTGGGCGACGCGCGGAGATTTGAGTTATGTCAGTGTACTTCTTTTAAGTGTATTATTTCACTATAAAATTAAATTTTTAGTAAGTGCACATCACTTAGTAGTCTCAGCAATGTTTCCACACATGAATCGGGAGAGTTTATCGCATTCTTCCTGCAGGTTATCTAGAGTTATGCGAACTACGATATTCAGGTTTCTGGGATTTTTGCTTGAAAACTTTAGAAAAATTAATCTTTGCTTGTTTGTTTGCTTTGTGTGAACTCTTAAAGCTGAACATTTAAATAACATGATAGTGCCACCACAATGTGTCGTCATGATATGAAGATGATAAAAAATCCATCCATCCAACAATTCACATCCGCTTATCCTTTTCAGGGTCGCGGGGGTGCTGGGGTTGTCTTGGGGCGAGAGGCGGGGTACACCCTGGACAGGTCGCCAGTCTGACGCAGGGCTACCACAGATAGACAGACAACCATTCGCACTCACAGTCAATCTCACATTCACACCTGTGGGCAATTTAGTGTTGCCAATTAACCTATCCCCATAAACTGCATGTCTTTGGACTGTGGGAGGAAGCCGGAGTACCTGCGGAGAACCCACGCAAACACGGGGAGAACATGCAAACTCCACACAGAAAGACCGGGGTCTTTCTGTGACCCCTGTGAGGATAGGCCTGATGGTGGAATTGAACTCACGACCTTCTTGTTGTGAGGCAACAGTGCTAACCACCATGCCTCCAAAACAATATTTATATCAATAATTTATATTAGGAGATGAGGTTGCGTTAGACGTACTAGTTGACTGCCAATTTCAAAACAATGAGACATATTTAATAATGTTATTATTTAGAAAAGAACTCAATGACAGTAAATATCATATGAGAGTGCACAGAAAAGATCAACAGAAACGTTAATATGCACTGCTTATGTGGTGGATCATAAATTTGATTCGTTCCAAGGTTGTATATCTCTGTTCCTTATATTTCGTAACATGCCTTTATTACTGTTTTGTTTGTTGTTTTGACTATGATGCTGTATGGAATATACAGTGGGAATCTAAAGAGAGATGAGTAGTGAGAGCCTAGGTTGATTGTGCGTCGATCCATTAGTAATGCCTCAGGGCTCCAGTAGGTGAACCCTCCTTCACGCAATACAGACGAGTGAGAACGAGAGCTGCGTGTTAGTATTGTTCATTCATCTCTCCTCACTATTTCCCCTGTTTAAGGTCACTGCCATCCACAGAACTCTATAAATGTTGCAGCATACGTTACTGTTAACTGTTAGCCCATTATCATTGTTTATCGTCAGGAAAGAGGTGAACTGTGTACTGTTTTTGCTGAGAAGATTTAGTTGAACTCCGTTGGTGTGTATGCTAGTTTTCACTAGTGCTCAGCCATATTGTGCAATGGTTTCTCTGTTACTGTCTGTATAAGTTAACACCTGGAAGACACACAGTACTTAAAGTATTATTTCATTACTGTGTGAAGTTAACTAACATATTTAAGTTAAAAAGATGTATTTACCTTATGTTACTGTTCGTGTTTTGTAACTTAGTTTGGAAACTGTGGTCCTGAGGCTGAGCGTATCTATACAGAGAGAATACAGTTTTGGTTGTGTTGTTTTTGTAAAACTCACTACAGACGAGTGAGAACGAGAGCTGCGTGTCAGTATTGTTCATTCATCTCTCCTCACTATTTCCCCTGTTTAAGGGCACAACACTTACATCAACACAAAGGAAACAGATTCTTTTGGAACAGATGAAGTACTGAAACAGTCACTGTGTGTAGAGTGAGACAAATATGAGGTAAATAGACCTAAGCTTGCTTGACTGTAATGAAAATAATATTCAATTCAATTTTATATATATATATATAGCGCCAAATCACAACAACAGTCGCCTCAAGGTGCTTTACACTGTAAGGTAGACCTTACAATAATATAATGTAATATGAAAACATTGTTGCACTGGAGATATTTTTATTTCTTTCTTGGTTTTCTAAAGGCTGAACTGTCCCTTTGCTGTACACTAAATTTACCAGTTCAGCAGAGATTTATAGTTGGACAACATTTCTAACAGGAAAGTAATCAGAAGTCACTGAATGAGACACTTCCTGATCCTGCAAAACTCACTTTGCTGAAAGCAAATCCCACAGTATGCACTTATTCTGCACCTGTTATACCGTAGCGGTCGCACACATGCTACAAGACGTTTTACTTTCAAGTGAGGAAATAAAAAACAGAATAAAATCTTATTTAGCACAATCCCGCTAAGAGTGAATCTTCATTTAAGCCTATTCATACTAAAGGGTTAATAAAAACACTTTAAACAGTGTTTAAAGTGTTTACAATGATCTTAGGCAGATGATCCCCACTATATCCTCACTAAAGGAGGTATATTCAATTCAATTTTATTTATATAGCACCAAATGACAACATCAGTCGCCTCAAGGCGCTTTACATTGTAAGGTAGACCCTACAATAATACCAGTGAAAAACCCAACAATCATATGACCCCCTATGAGCAAGCACTTTGGCGACAGTGGGAAGGCAAAACTCCCTTTTAACAGGAAGAAACCTCCGGCAGAACCAGGCTCATGGAGGGGCGGGGCCATCTGCTGCGACCGGTTGGGGTGAAAGAAGGAAGACAGGATAGAGACATGCTGTGGAAGAGAGACAGAGATTAATAACAAATTAGATCAGCTCTCTTTTTCAAAAAAACATCTTTATACTTTGTCTTTCTGAATATTCTTTGCAAATAATGTGAACTCACCTTGTCACATCTATTAGAAAGCACCAGCCTCTGGCAGAATATATGTATTTAGTATAACCAATTTGGGATTTTCTTACTTTAACTGACCTTCTATGTATTTGCCACATTTAATCAAATCTTAGATATATAAGTTGAATTATAAAACTGGAGAATAAAAACTGGGTAGGTCATGAAGTAAGAGCAGCATAAAAGTTTAGAGTGAGTCAGTCTGTAGAATGTAGAAAAGTTTGAAACCAGTTAATAATTCTTAGAATTGGAATATATCTTACATCTTCTCACAGTATTGTATTGCATGTACTTTTACAATTGCACCGAGTGGTCTGTGAAAATGCCAAGAACAGTGGGCTCAAATACAAAGAGCTACCACACAGTGTATCTGAATACGTTTCTATGATTTTACTTCTGAGGGCTATTCAAGGAGGAATGTGCTTCTCTGCTCCTCCCCTCATGCTTCTTTCTGTGCTTGTTAAACACTGTGGGACATCCATTAGGGTGTGCAGCCCTACAGAGAAGCTTTGGATCCAAATTCAATTTCTGTGCAAGTGAAAATATATCTGCTTCAGAAGAAGTGGTGGGTGACGTCCCCTGCTTCGACTTTGAGGTCATGCCCCAGGGTGCTGTTGTGCTCTGACGTAGGCAGAAGAGTGTAATGGACAAACGCTCACAAACACATTTTTACACCATCACTCCTGTTACAAATTCAAAACGCTTCATTTGTGTCATCTTTGACAGTGGAAGGAGTTTTTTACTATCTTGCAACTGTACATTTTCCCACATTTGTAACATATATCCAATAACACTGGATAAACTGATCATTTCAAATATTGTTATGTTTCTAAGAGCAATGCATAAAATACATTGCCATTCTGATCGACTAGGAGCCAAAGCAGATTTAAATGTCAGCAGAGGTACCTTATTGTAGGTGAGCATCAGTGAGATGATCATAGAAGCTGGTACTAATTTGCAAAATCATATATCCATGAATACTTAAGGAGAAAAGGTGTAGAGTCAGATTTTCTATTTATCAGGGGAGGAACTTTAAGGTCTTGGCGTCCATAAATTGTAGTGTAGCTCTTTGACCTCATACAACAAAATTACAAGAAAAGTGGTGCTTCACAAAAACCTGCTCATTGTTTTGCATCGAATAAATGTTTTGTAATACTGCTAAATAAGTATGACCCGCGGGTAAAAGGCCTTAAAAGGTAAATAACATTACAAATGCTTTTAACATCAAAATATACTTGAAGTAACTTAAGTATCGTATATCTTACAATAGTAGCCCCAGCGTTTATTCAAAAAATTATTCTGCCGGCCCGGCGTTTAAAAGAGACCGGCGGCTGTTGACGGCTGATTGGAAACAGTTGGCCGAGTGATGAGACGCAGGAGGACTGACGACAGCGCAGAGGGACTTCCGGGTCGAAGGTCGCGCGGCTACTATTGGAGACCGACGTCTATTTGTCGTGACATGTTTTCAAACCGGCGTTTAGTAGACGTCAATAAGAGACAGGCCACCATTAGAAGATATACAGTAACATGATTCTTTATGCAGTCATACACGTGGACATAACTGTTGTTTCACTGAGTAATAATAAGAGGAGGTTTCTTCCACAATGTTGGACTAAAATGGTAAAAGCCTGTAAATAAATTCACCTGTGATGCCAAAATGTGAAGGACATGAGTGTGAAATAGGCTGTTAATAGGTCTTAGATGTGAAATGGAGCTCCACCAGTCAATTAAATTATTGAACTGGATTCCAGAGCAAATATGAAGCAGGAATAATGTGTTCCTTGCATCAAATCTTTGCTAATGGGTTTCATACTGTACAGTGACAACAAACTGCTGCATGATATAAGCATGTGTACACTGATTTTCAATCATCTTATATGGAGGAACTATAGATATTTATTAGGTTTGCACTTGTTTGGGATATAACTAATATTTCTAATATCAGTATAGCAAGACTCCTGACATGCTTGTTTAGATTAAGAGTTTGATCAAAAATAATGCCCAGGTTTCTGGCAAATTGCCTAAATTATGCAAAGTGGGGTGTGAGAGTGTTAGAAACATAATTGTGATTAGTAAAAAGTACTTCATCTAGTTCTTGATGGCACTGATGGAGGAATTCACAAAGTAAACAAGACATGCAGCTGGCATCCATCGGGACAGCAATGTTAGGGCACTTTCTTAAAAATGCAGGTTACATGGGGCAAGTGGCAACAGGTAGCTACTAAACAAAATATGTCCAACTAAGTTTGTGTTGCTCCACATCACAGTTAATGAAATAAAACTGTCAAAAGCAACCCTGTGTACTCTGTTTAATTAAGCCGAATGAGATCCATATGAATTCAGTTCCACCTGGGCCAAATACTTGGAAGGGTAGAAAATTGTATGGTCAGCAGTGTCAAATCATGCGGACACGTCTAGTAAGATAAGAATCAAGTGTAACCTGCGACTGTGCTAATTAAAAAGTTTTTTCTTCACTGTTTTTTATTTCTTTTGTTGAAAAAAGACCAGTCAGAGCAAAGTATGACTGCCTTATTCAATCTGCACATCCATCTAAATGATGTTCACTATTGCTTTTTGTGTGGGAGTTAATATAAATGTTAATATGTCTCTTGCAATTTAATTGATTTTGAATAGTATAGATACTTTATTGAACTCCAAGGAGGAGAGAAGTCCATATCATGAGGGGGGGTAAAGTGGACTATCGTCTCAGGTGAAGAAAACTTCAGAGAATGACCCGCTTACATACTCAAGTTCAAGCAGACCTTCAGCACTGACACGGGAAGAGAGGAGAACAAAACAAGCAGAATAAGAAGATTTCCACAGCACTTGACCCAGGGTTTAAGGACCTCAAGTGCCTGCACACAGCACAGAGAGCTGAGGTGTGGGCATTGATCACTAGTATCTCTTCAGGGAGAGATGCTTTCACAGTAGCCAGCAAACATCTGAACCTTTCTTCTGTTAGTTTCTTCAGAGTCTGAATCTGATGAAGAGAAGGGACCGTACTGAGGAATGGGTGGAGTGCTACCAAGCAAAGCATGTAATTAGCATGGAGGATGGTCCACTGCTGTTTGTTCAAGCATAACAAGGTAGCTGCTCAAAAGGCCATGGCAACACTTAGCGGATCGGTACCTTTTAAGATGTGGTTTTCCTCTCTAGGGATGCTGTGCAGACGTGAGTTGACTCATCATCTTGGCTTAGATTTGTGTGTCTAATGAACTGACCTTGTTCTAATAATAGGTATACAATTATTTTCTTGTTTTTGAGAAACAAACATCCAATGAATAAATCATCAGTTTCTCATTTTGTGCTTCTAATTGTCTCTAATTCTAATTTACAAATTATAAACCTCTGAAGGTTTCCGGGTTTAATGTTTTGAGAATGATTCTGTAATATAGACCGCATGCCTTAAATCTGTAAGAGTAAAGAAAACTGAAGAAAAAAAAAAGATTTGCTCTTGTTTGAATTACCTGAACTTTCTAATATAACTTCACTGCACATAAAAAATATTTATTTGGATTTAAATTGAATTCAAACAAACATAGTCTAAAATCAGAAAGCTTTGAGCTGGGAGATATATCAACAGTAAAAAAAAAAAAAAAAAACCAAAAAAAAAAAAAGAAAACCAGAATATCAAGCTAATTTAGGTTTCTAGCTATTGATATTTCAGCTGAGGCAAAAGGAAAATACACTGACTGAAGAAAGAAAATCCACATAAAACCTCATCTGAGAGGCCATAAAGCAATTAAAATAGTAAGTGATCTCCTCTGAGGTAAGTCACGATGTTCGCCAGAGAGCCCTCTAGCATTGTTTGGGTCCATCCGTACAAAATACCACCTCCTGCCATTCAACTGTGTGCAGTGGGCACATTTTTTGTTTCTACCCACAGGAAGGCAGTGTGAAGATGATTTGCATGTTGATTTGTGTTTGTATATATATATGAGTCTGTTGTGGCCGGTGCTATCCTCTATGCTGTTGCATGCTGCGGCAGCAGGTTGAGGGTCACTGATGCCAACAGACAAAATAAACTGATCCTCAAAGCCAGTAATGTTGTGGGGATGGAGCTGGACTCCCTTAGGGTGGTGTCTGAGATAAAGACAATGCTGGATAATACCTCCCACCCACTCCATGACGTGCTGGTTAATCACAGAAGCACGTTCAGTCAGAGACTGAGATTACCAAAAAGCACCACTGAACAACAAAGGAAATCATTCCTGCCTGTGACCATCTCCTTGTACAACTCCTCCTATCTAATATACTGTAACAGTTTCACGCTTTTTGCACAGGCTCTTTTCTACTCACTAATGTTGCTGTCAATATTCTTGATATTTATTTATAATCACTTCTGTTAATCTTTGACATATATAATAGAGTGATTTGTATATATTAGTGCTATTTATTAAATTTGTAAAATCTGTAACATATTGTATTGTTTAAATAGTTTAGTCTGTTACAGTCTTGGAGCAACTGTAACTCACATAATATCCTTAGGGATTAATTAAGTATTCTGACTCTGATATAAAATTCCCCGCTCGCCCCTGTGGGCGGTCTATCCTTCAAGCTTGGGTTCTCTACCAGAAGCCTGGGAGTTTGGGGGTCCTGCACAGTATCTTAGCTGTTCCTAGGAGTGTGCTCTTCTGGACAGAGATCCCCGATGTTGTTCCTGGGATCTGCAGGAGCCACTCGCCTAGCTTGGGAGTCACTGCACCCAGTGCTCCGATTATCACTGGGACCACTGTTACCTTCACCCTCCACGTCTTCTCGAGCTGGGATGCATCTCAGCATTCTTCCCCCTCCAAACACGGCGAGTGGCGTTTATGGCAAAGACTTCTGTATTGGTCTCATCTGACCACATGACATTCTCCCAATCCTCCTCAAGATCATTTGTACCCCACGAGATGACATCTTGCATGGAGCCCCAGGTTGACGCAGATTGTTAGTGGTCGTGTATTTATTCCATTTTCTAATAATTTCTCCAAATGTCGATCTCTTCTCACCAAGCTGCTTGCCTATTCTAGATCAGCTGATCCCAGTCTTGTGCAGGTGTACAATCTTACACCCTACTAGTCCCTAGTATTCTTTGACAGCTCTCTGGTATTGGCCATGGTGGAGGTTGGCGTCAAACTGCTTGAAGGTGTGGAACAAGGAACAAGGAACAAGTCTGTGAGGGCCAGAATTCTTGCTTGTTTATAGATGTTTGTAAATACTTATTTTCTGCACCACTATACAAATAAATTCTTTAAAAATCACACAATGCGATATCTTGGATTTCTTTTTTACATTGTGTCTCTCACAGTTGAAGTGAACCTATGCTAAAAATTACAGAACTCTTTCATCTTTTTAAGCGGGACATCTTGCACAATCAGTAACTGCCAAATACTTTTTGCAGCAAAAAAGTGACATAAAATTTGAATTTGTTGTATTTTAGTAGAATGTGGTTTTCTTCTTCTTGCATTCATGTTGCTGCTACCGTCTGAATAGTACTGGGTTTAGAGCTGACTGGGGTAATGCATTGTACATGTAAAATTGACAGAGAGGAGACTTCACTGTATGACACTTTTCCGCCCTAAGTTTGGGCATTGCTACAGTGCACTTCTAATGTATTGCTCTCCAAAAATACAGAGCGAGATCCCCTTTACATTTTTGAGCTAGCTCATAAATATTGTTAAATCATTTTGAAAGGTTATTTAGTGACTTTCACATTAGCATGGGTTGAAAGTTGGAATGGTTGACATTTTTAGGAAGGCCTAATGATAACACACAAAATCTCTACCAATAGTCAAGCAAATTATGCTGTGTACATCATTACATGTAATGCAGAAAATATTTGTGAGGAAAGGAGTTTTATTTTTGGCTCTTGTCTGTAAAAGGTTGCGATTTGCATATAAATTGACCATTTTATTTCTCCCACTGCAGCACTTGCAGCCTTTATTTAATTTGCGGTCATGTTAATGAGTTCTGCTGGTATGGCACAATGAGGGGCTACTTATACAGTATATTTGAATACATATTATCTATTTAGGCAGTGGCTTCAGTTCTTGATAAGCCTACTGTGTCCCAATTTTTGTAAAACTTTTAGGTTCTCTGTTATCTGCTTTGTTGTATGGAGAGATTGGAGGTAGATAAAAAACTACTACAGACAATTGGTTGTGTACTTTGTAGTGGGTTTTGTGTGCAGAATGCAAAAATTATGGCAAAACTGATTTTTTTAACTCACTACATTTCATAATTAAAACAAATATCAGTTTTGTGAAATGATACTGATGAACTCTATGACCTATAACCATCATATGACCTCTATTTGTATAGTCTATAATCTTTACATAATCTACATTTTTGAGGATACAATAAGATGGATGGCAAGAATGATCGTTTAGAGTTCAGTGAGCAATAAGTGCAACAGAGAGCGGAGTATGACCTCCACCTATAGATAGGGTCTGACTTTAAAGGATATGATCAGGAATCATTCGTGTCTAGGGGTCCCCGGGATTCAAACCAAGGACTTTTGCAGCATGTTACTCATTTATTTTTCCCATCTTTTCTTGATGCAAAAAAAAACAGGTAAGTGTCACGTATAGATTTAAAGTTTACATTTGTAACTATATGAAGGATTTATTATACTTTTGGGATGAAGTAAGAGAAAGTGCGAGCATCTATGGTTCTGATGCTGTCCATATTCCCATGACATCAAATACTGTTGTCTTATTAAGTACGATGGCATCTTTGAGATATAAGTATCCTGTGGAATCAGTGCTTTGATGTGCCAGTTTTTCACCATTGATGCAGTGGCTCTCTGACATCTAACTTGTCATGTTTAAACACAGTGGGTAAGGATGTCTTGATGCATGCTCAATCATCCAGGTAAGTAAATCCCAAAAGCTTGATTCTGTTCATGTGGATGTAGCGTTTTCAGTGGGAGAAACATTTCGTCACTCATCCAAGTGACTTCTTCAGTCTCAACCTTTTGAGAGTGGGTAGATCATTTTTAGATGTTCGGGGTTAAAATTGTGAAGGGGGATTTGAATGAAAGCTAAATTAAAAAGTGGGAAGAGGAAAAATGAAAAAAACATGAGTTAAAACAAGTCAGGTTTTTGTTCACAAATGAGGCGAGAGATGTATTGGTCTTTACTGATTTGTTGTGGTGAAGAGAGAGCTGAGCATTAAAGCGAAGCTGTCAATTTACTGGTCAATCTACTCTCCTACCCTCACTTGTGACCAAAAGAATGAGTTTGCAGATACATGCGGCAGAAATTAGTTTCCTTTGAAGAGTGGATCAGCTGTCCCTGAAAGATAAGATGAGGAATTCATTCAGTCTTTCAAGAGGGACTGGGCGTAGAGGGACTGCTGTTGGTGTAGTCTGGGCGTCTGACTAGGATGCCTCCTGGACACCTCCTAGGTGGGGTATTCCAGGCTTGTCGTTCCACTAAGAGGCCCCGGGGAAGACCCAAGACTTGCTAGAGTGAATTTATCTCTCGGCTGGTTTGAGAAAATCTTAATGTACCGCTGGATGAACTGATAGAGGTGGGGTGAAAGATGAATGGATGGATGGAAGAAATGCAACACATGAAGATACAAAGAAGACAGGAACCATGATCTTCAAGCTGCTAAAAGCACAACTTCCAGCATCCAATATTCCTGTTGCTGGGAAAACTAGGTACCTTTCAGTTTAGTCCATATATTGTGTTTATTGTGTTTATTACATGTCAGACCTTTCAAGATGGTTACAATAAATTTATAGTTGTATATCAGTTGGTGATTATTTTGCAATTAATGCTTACTAGTGAAATCAGGTCAGCTTAAGCCACTTTTATAGAAACAACACATCAACAGAAGTTGACCACCAGTGCTTTCTAGGAAGACATATTTACATTTTAAGTCTCCAAAGATCTAATTATGAAACACAAAACTTACATTAACAAACAATATGATAAAAATGAAAAGCAACTCTTACCCAGTCGAAAAAACAAATGGATGAATGGACAGAATATGTCAACTTCTTATATATAGTACAAAAGAAAAACGGCAAAAAGCTGGTATGTTACCTTATCCCAAAGGCTGATTCTGTTCATCTGGATGTAACGTTTTCAATGGGAGAGATCATATGTGTTATCTTTGGATAATCTAAAAAAAAGGGGTTAAGAAATTAATGTTTCCAGAATAAAATATTGAAGTAGGTGATGTGCGGACTGTGATTGTTTGTGATTGGATAAACTTTTGATTGTTGTCTACAAAACCTACAATCAAAAAGATGAATCAAGCTGTGCATTCTTGCACTGACATGACACGTTCATCACTGAGCATATACTGACCTTATTTTACCGCCTAATACTGTAAAACTACATCCAAATGTTTGTGGATGAATGGCATAGCTCATTGTTTTCTATGGTCACAGTAGGAATGTAGGAACTGAATGAGTTTTTCTGCTCTTGGAAGCAAGTATAGGACATACAATGTTTGTATAATGAGCAATCCATAATTCTCAGTATAAACACTGATATCCTTGAATCAAAGTGAAGGCCCCTGACACAGAAAAAAAAAAAAAATGATCTTGTGCATTATGAGTAGTCAGTAATTTTTTTTTTATTTTAGCTTGTTTTTACAGCCTCCTCAAAACTCAACAGCTTATCTGTGATAAACTCTAATTACACTGTATTCATTCATGCTGTTACCATTAATCATACGAGCACAAAGGATTCCGAGCAGCCTGCTGGTCGAACACAAAAGAAGATCTGGATGTTGTTGCTAATTTGAAGTGCAGATCATCACGAGCTAGATTATAAATTCCCTGGCTTGTTGATGGTTTTTGAACTTCTAGTGTTCAAGGCAAAATATTTATATCTGTGCAATATGTCGTTTTACATGTCACCAGTTGTTCTTTTGATTGTAGTTGACAGCCCATTAGAATCTAAATGTAGCATGACATCTGTAAGGAGTACCTCTGGTTCAGATCGTTCACTTGTTTGAAATAGGTCAATTTTCTCCCAGAGGCAATGGTTATTTTCCAAAACCTCTTTAGTTTTTCTGGCGTCACTGTAAGGAATGCTGGCGCTGGAGTGTTAACATCCCTAGTCTACTTTGGGTTATAAGTCAGGTGGCTTCAGTCATACTTTTTCTTTGTTGTTTAGCATGTTGTTTGGTTGCACTGTTGGTTGTTTTTTTTGCTCTACACAAGAAATGTTATAAGATGCTCTCCCCTTAGATGTCTGATTCATGATTTTCTACATCTTCATGTCTTTCATAAGGTGGTAATGGATACTAAAATGGTAGAAAATGCAATTATAAATTATTATTCACTTAATTATAAGAAATTGGCAACTCCTGGGGTTATTAAAAAAAAAAATCACATTTTCAAAACGCCGGCTCGCAGTTCATTCACAGACTTAAGGCCATGCTTTATGAGTGGTGTGGCGGCTTTGAGTGACAAGTAGAAAGTGACCCAGACAGATGAATTCAATTAATTAAATTCACCAAGTAACTTTTTGAAGATTTTTGGGGCATAATTAATTTAAAATGCTTCAAAAAGCGCCAGTAAATGATCCTGCAAATAATATTAACAGGGAGAGAAAACATTTGTAAACAGGTGATTACAGGCATGTCTACAGCCATCCTTACCAACTGTGGGAGTCGACATGTCATGTGGTTTGGCTTTTGTGTGTCTGTACCAAATAGTAAAAACATTTCAATGTTTTAATTTGCTGAAAAAAAATTCAGGACTCAGGAATTTTACAGTTAAGACATTTTTACACACCAAACCAAGAGAGCTAGGCTTTATTTGTTTATTTATTTTTGCAATAAATTCCCATTTGACTGCACCCTGACTGATATATAAATAACCTGGTTTTGACATAGAGAGCATAAAGATTTTAGATTAACACATTCCACAGGCCGCTGTGTTAAAATGTTTTCCTTTCTAAAAGAAGATAACTTGGAATTACTGAATCAATGTTGAAGTGGAAAAATGCGCAAACATGCACAACCTTCTGAATATCTTGTTTTAATGCGTCTGGCCTCAGTATGTGCCTTTTATGCTTCTTCTCACTTTGTTTAACTAAAAATGTGGTATCATTAAGCAATTTGACTGTGGTTTTGTTGTCCAAGTATTATGTTTAAGACTTGATGCTGCTCCAGTGATAATTACCCTCAAGAAGAAGCGCGTTTTCAAAGCATGAAAGAACTGGTGGGGTAAAACACTAATCAAAGTGAGATACTGAACAATACTCACACTACAAAGCAGGAACATTGGTTTTAATTTAACTCTGAGGGGATTTTGGAAGTCCTTTAAACTTTGTGGAGGCAAACAAAACGTCGCTCTGAAGGTTCTATTAAACAACTGGATGGCCTTGTTAAGTTGCTTTCATAAGAAAATACTGCATTCCTGCTTTTGCCTCAGCTCTGTGAGAAAGAAAGCCTTGTGATTGGATATAATTTCATCACAAAGGATTTCTCCATGAACTCACGGTTGATCATTTCAACCATCATCTTACAAAAATAATAACACAAGGATTATTTTGGGTTGTCTGTGTAGTAATCGTGTGCATACAAAAAGTGTACGATAAATTAATACCGTATATCTTCCAATTGTAGCCCAGGCATTTATTCAAAAAAATTATCCGGCCGGCCCGGCCTTTAAAAGAGACCGGCGGTTATTGGAGATCGGCTCTTATTCCCTTCTGGGAATTGTCGTGGAAGTGAGAGGGAAAGAGGCAGGTGCGGTTTTTAGACTGAGGTGAAAAGATGCAGTTCCCAATTGTGCTCCTCCTTTGCTCCCGAGTGTCTCCTTGTCTGTGGTAGCCAGGTGCATGAGTTGTCCTCCTCGAAACTATTTTAATCCTGACTCTCCTCAAGAGGAAGACCAGAAATCACAGTTAGCAGGTTTGCTAGATGACAGCGCGGAGGGACTTCCGGGTCGAAGGTCGCCGAGCTACTATTGGAGACCAGCATCTATTTGTTTTCAAACCGGTGTTTATTAGAAACCGGCGTTTAAAAGAGACTGGTTACTAATGGAAGATATACAGTAGTTGTCAAAAACTCCCAAGGCACACCTTGACTTGTCCTCCCTACACGCCTGCGTACCTCTGCATTCCATCTGGGAATCACTTTCTTAACCTAACCAGTAAGCAAAAATTAACAATAAGTGAAGTATAAGTGAATAAGTGAATATAAAATAAAGCCTTTGAAATAACTCACCTGTGCAGGACACACAC
>VURO01028643.1:3203-14913 GCA_015108175.1 Pelvicachromis taeniatus | reverse complement strand
TGTTCCATTTTGGGAAACAATCAAATTAATCATATTAGGATACCATTAAGTGTCTACATAGACAAGCCTCTGTTTATTTCTTAGATTGGCCCATTCAGGTCAATCAAATTTAAATTTAGAATAACCAGCTAGATTCATGAATTACTGTGGACCTGTCACTGCTGTTTTGTATCGGCTGCAGTTTCCGGTCTTTCTCCCAGTGCACACTGGGAGATACTCCAGACCTTTTGGTGACCCTGGAAATAAAAGGCAGGTAGAGAAATTGGACTGGATTGAAAAGAGACTCGTGCAGCATCTCAGATTGGTTATTTTGTCTCAAATATTGTCATCCACAAAAGTATAATGTAGTAATTTTTTTTTTTATTACATCGTGATTTCAAATTGTGCTATATTTATAAATCCCAAACCCACTCAGTTATTTTGTTTACAGTGGCTTTTATTATTTACACTGCATCTATAGCTTTCTTTTCTTGCTTTGGGGATTAGCTCATAAATTCATGATCACTGTGCCCAGAGTTTTGTTTGCTGGCGTTTCAATTCATGTGCTGTGAAGATGTTAAATGACACTTCATTAATGATTATTGCAAATATATCTAATTTAACATAACATTTAAAGTTATTTAATTGTAAAGGCATTTTTAAAGTAGTTTGTTTTAACATTTATTAACCCTTCTCTCTTCCAAGGTCCATTTCTGGTTACAGGTGGTTGTTTTTTCATTAAGCGCGGACATGAAGATGCTTAACATGACTTCCATTTTCCAATCAGCTAACTGGACTCATTGGATTTTTGTTCTTGTTCTATGTTAAAATGTTTTTGTTACGGATTTTGTTAAGGATTAATATAAGACGCTGTTGAGGCATTTTGTAAATAAATTGTAAATATCTTTAAAAGTGACTCCATGGTTGAAAAGGAAGGAAATTAAAAGCAGCGATTGTTTGAGGTTGTTGAGGATTTGGATTTTGGATGATTGGTCTTCTGGGTTTGTTTTTTGTTTTTTAATGTTGACTCCTTTGTATTCTGAGCTGTTTGTTCTTGTGATATTTTAGCTCTAGAATATATTTTTATATATATGTTTAATTACTCCAATGTTTCCCTCTAAAGTTTTAGTTCTAAGTTTTAGGATTAAATTTTAGGATTTTGTTTTTCAATGCCCTGTTTCACATACGGTTGTTAATCATTTCTGGTTTTATTTTGATAGATCTTTGTCTCCTTTGTCTTGGAATTAGTGTCACCTCCTCGTTTTTTCTGATTTGGTTTCCACCCCGTTTCCAATTTTATGTTTATCTCAAGTGTATAAATAGTCCAGCCCCTCCCCTCACTGTTAGTGTCTATTAAAATCCCTCGCTGGGTTTTTGAATTCAGACTATTTTTTTTCCCTTTAAATTCTTTTATTTCGGACTTGATATCAGCTTCAATAAATGACTCACTTTTTATTTATCCAGTCTGCCTCCCACGTGTACATTTCAAAAAACATGACAAATATAATAAATAAAGGACACCTTGAGCTTTTGACACACATTAGAGAAATGCTAGCTGTTACTGATGAACATTATCTTTAGTCTCTTCATTTGAGCTGGATAATCAGGCTTTTTTTCAGAAAGTGCCAGACCTGTCTCAAGGACTTGATTTCAAAGCAGTAACAGTTTAAGCTCAGACAGACATACAGTATACACAGTATGCTATTCATTGTGCATGCCACTTAGGGATCAAATGAGTCAAAATTATATAATTTATTAGCAACAATAATAATTGTTTTATAACTCACTTGGTTAAGTCTTAAAGTTCAGTTAGTCCCCTCTGCTAATTCATGTCATTGATTTATGTCTATTCAATGTTTGTAACAAGTGAAATAATTATAATGAAAAATAACAAGGATTTAATAAAGATCAGCTACAACAACTCCTGCGGCACAACAACAGGAGTCTGAGTGAGTGTAAGTTAAAAGAGAGGCCCACAAATTTCCTTATCTAATAAGTGCATACGGGCTAATGAAATAGCATGGCAGTTTCTCACAGTACATCCACTTTTGAATAATGACTTTTATTGTCCACGCACCACAGCTGTTCATTAACTGTTTTATTTCCTTTACACCAATCTATCATTTTTTATATTATATAACCAAGTACAGTATTTCCAACTTACAGTGCAGCTGCCGCACAGCGCTCCGTCAGCATTTAAACGTGAAGAGGTAATTGCCAACTGCAAGAGGCAAATTGAAATTTGCCTGGAAAGATGCTGAAAACATTGTATTGTACTTGCAAGCAAATCAGGAGTGCTGCAGAAAATCTGCTTATGTTGACAAATGCATAGGTGAGAATCTGACAGCCGCTTGAAAAGGAGCTTTTATAGAGAAAGGATAAAAACCAATCATTATAAAAACTTGTATTTTACATAATCTCTCCAAGCGATGTCTGACGGTTGTTGGTAACTTTGTTGCTCTGCCTCAGCATTGTTATATTCACTGATCCACATAGAGATATAATGATGAAATATCGATAAAGAAAGGGTAACGACAGACTATGTAATACAGTTTTGGTCTTAGCATCAAATTCAAACTTTAATATAAAAAGTACTATGAGAGTGCACAAATTTTAACTGACCTAGTACTAAAAAAAAAAAAAGATTGTAGCAGCAGCTCTCTAGTGCTTTGTTGTTTGTGAGTTCAGGCTACCATGAATCAGACTCTTGTTCTAGACTGTTGCTAGTTTGGGGTTTGACTAATGTTAGATACACACCACTGTTGACCTGAGAGTACCACAGCAGTCTGACCCTTGTGGATACAATCTGAGTCAGTCCTCTGGCAGTTATAGTTTATCCTTTCTTAAAGCTGTAGTGTAAAGGTAAAATGTAGCATCATTTCCTGCCCGTTAGCCCTGCATGAAAAGCTTTAAACTAGTATTACTTTAAATAATATTTACTGGGTGATAAACAGCCATCCTCTGCAATGCTATGCAATGATGGCTTAGTGGGATTTTTTTGTTTGTTTGTTTTTCATGTTTTCTGCTCATGCATTTCTCCCTCCTCTTTTGCCGCCGTGGCCTTCTGCCAAGGGAGGAACTTAAAGGAAAGAGTGACATGTAGATCTTGAGGTAGTCATCATCAGCTGGGACAGACTGTTTTTCTTAACCAACAGGTGCACTCTAGCTACATCTCTACTCACATTTGTGAAGTTTAATAGCTGGTATTCAATATTCAACATGTTCTCACCTAGAAATATAGACTGCTACTGCTTCACAGAGTGATAGCTGAGTGATAATGATGACACTGGGTGTTCTCATTTCATCATTCTCTATGTCTGCAGTAAAAACGTATGAGAAATATTGATTTATTTTTTTAAGGGGGGGGGGGTTGCCTCTAACCTTGTTCTGAATGTATTTCAAAAAGTGAGTTTAGGTAAAAGCTCCTATAATTCATCCTATAATGATTTCTCTTATTAAATCTATAACAACCACAAATGAGGACATTTAGCAATAAAAGAGGGAGAGACCAAAACAGAATCAAAGCATTTGCACCTCGCTTAAGCTTTCAGAATAACAAAACTGAAAGGAGTAAATCTCCAGAAGTACCGTATGCACCTTTTATTATTTCTTCAGAGTCTCATTAGCATTCCATAGTGGGGCTCTTGTCTCTTGCTCCAAAGCAAATGAACACATTTTCCCACTGGATCAAGTGGTCAGTAAATAAATCGGCTGTCATGAGAAGATTGATGCCTCTCAGTGTCCCTAGGGTGGCATCTTGACTGATTGACTGATTTAGGTACTGACTGTCATGTGGTTGGTTTATTCATCATTTTGTGTCAATGGCACTGACTACATTGCTTCAGTAATTGCTCGTGTGGATGAAAGAGCACGTGTGAGAGATTTATCATTTGCACCACATAATAAAACGGATGAGATTATTCTTTTAGAGAGAAAAGAACATGGATATTTTCCTAGATCTACATGAGGGAGCACATTCAGAAGAGTAGGTGTTACATCTGTTGACCCTAACATGATTGTTTCTATACTACGATCCACCAAATGCAGCTGCAATTGGCTTTTTCTTTCATGTCAAATGTCATTTTTATTTTTTGGATGTGACACTTGATTTTACATTTGACATATATCTAGTCACTTCACTTACTACATTTAATTTCACCCATGTTGGTGTCTAAAGTAGTTATAAAAAAATTAAATGACCAACTACTGTCTCTTTCTGTGTTTCAGCATCCCCACAGAACATGAAACATCCATCTTTCATGGCACAGGAAGCCACAATAAGAACTTCCTAAAATGTATATGTGTTGCGTTAAACTGATAATATGTTCACAAGATTTTCGGCTATTAAAATACCTCTTACTTTTTAACTTACTGCCGGAGAAATCCAGGTGAAAAGAAATGGCTGTACACCCCTTATAAACTGCTTAAGACTAACAAGCAAAACACCTAGCAAGAGCTATAGGAAGAAACAGGTCTGGCTGGATGGAACTGGAGGAAAGTTAATGAATCTTCTACCCAAGCCATGTTGGCTCCTTATATAGCAAACTGCCATGAGCCAGAAGCCAATCACAGCTGGGTACCTTGACATTCCAATTAGCATACAAACTCATTCACACCTAGGGTGCATCTTGTACACTCTTTTATACTGAGAAAAAAAGCAGAGCAGCTTTGCTTTACAAAAGGCCTATGAGCACCAGATGTGCCTCCAGGCTTGAATTAGTGCTGCATCCAGTGAGTTGACATTCACAATGATCAGGTAAAAAAAACAAAAAAACAAAAAAAACTGAGATGTTTGAGATGAAGGTGCATGAGTTTGATCTCATTCAAGACAATTTGCAGGACTCCAGGTAATGACTTAATGTGGCTGGTTCAGACAATGATAAGGACAGAACAGCAGCTGCTGGCAACTTATAGAAATATGTTCTTACAACAAATCGAGTAATTTATTATGCATTATTTCATAAATGGACTAGTTACTTTTGTTCTATAATGTAAAAATTAATATAAATAAGAGGACATGTGTCCATACTTTATAAAGCTGCTATTATTATACATTTCAATTATCTGATGACAAATTAACATGAAAATGTCTTTGTTCTCTGCATAATGAGACATCTACTGTATGAAGGTCAGGACTTGAAATCAAAGTACAAGCTTACAAACACATTAATTAGAAGCTACAGTCATTGAAAAATGTGATCCCACATCATTACAAGTAGATAACAATTACCTAATCCTGTCATCATTCATGGCCTTATGGACACGATATGGCTGCAGTGAGCATCAATCACTTGCAGCTAATTCCACGAGGCTTCATAAAAGGTCATCGGGCTGATTGTGATGAACAAGATTAACTGCCGTGACCATAAAATTTGTCATGCTTTTAATTCACTTCATTGAGATTTTTTTTTTTTTTTTCTATTCCATGACCCTGATGCTATGTGGTTAACTTTTCTACTGCACAGGTCAGTATGTCAGCAGCCCACGGGCTCTGATCGACTCTGTGCAGAAGATGAGAGATCAGTAGAAACAGAGTGACAAACTGAACTCTATCCTCTGCACCTCTGATGGATTGCAACACAGCAACATAAGATCAGGGCCATGCATCTTCGCAACAATGCTGTCAGTTTGGCATAAAAGCATGCAGGAGAAAAACTGTCAAGTGGTGAAACAGCAAAATCCTTCCCCATTTCATACTGACAAGTTGTGGGAATTGAGATGCTGTGTGGCATTTCACCACGGCAAGTAACAAAACAAGAAGGGAGCCAAGAATTTTCTCCTAAAGACATTACTGTTAAGGACTGTCACAAGTCCTGCAATTACTACAAATGTAAGTGTTCACCGACTGAATCTCAGCCTCCGATAAAGGTTCTTTGGAGGTTAAGAGATATCATTCAGGGAACAAACTTGGTAAGTTTGTCACTGGTTGATTTATGATTATTATGATTATTTTCCTGTATATAAAAGTGGTTGTGCTAGAAATTTTTTGAAGGTGACATTTTAATGTAAAAAGAAATAAAATAAATAAATGTGCAAATCATACAGACTGAGTGCATCCACACCAGAGGGTGACTTTCCACTAACTTTCTATTGCATCAAAGTGCCTTCTTGATGATTTCTGTCTTCTATTGAAAAACTGAAAAAAAAAATACTAAAAGGTTCTGTGAGATGGGATGAACTACCAAAGAATACAGAATAAAGAAAGTATACATAAAACAAACTTTAAAACACAAAAGTGGACGCAGGCAAGAAGACATAAAACAACCAATAGGAGTAATAAGGGAAAAACTTGAATCTTACTTTCTTGTTGAAGTATGTTGTCATTAATATAGTCTAACATATTTTTTTAAGCCACTCTATTCCTGTAAGTTTAACTACATCATTTTTACAGTGTGCAATTTTATGATACAGTGAAACTCAAAACTAAATCGATGACCAGTGTTTTAAAGCAAATAATGCATTTATAAGCAAGCACTTATATACTGTGGGTCTTACTGTTTTCCCCCTCTGTGGCTAGAGAGAAAGCAAAAATGATAAAGCTTCACATTTTAATGTGGGATGTGACCATCCAGAGAGCGATTTTAGGAATTGAACCTAAACAGAAGCTATGGCGATAGCTTGACAAAGCGCATAGTTCGGTGGTAATGATGCTATTTCAATAAGGAGAGATCACTTTGAAGAACTGAACATGATTTATTGAGATCAAAAAATTTAATGTATGTGGTGATTGAACGCCGATGACCCATCACCACAGAATGAAATCCCAGCAGTGATGGAGCTCTGACAGAGGGAGATGGGGAGGAGGTGGATTGCATGAGTGAGAGTTGGAGCACAGATTTAAACCATGCAAAGCAGAGGCTGATTGGCTCAAAGGAGGCGGGCAAGAAGATGATTGGACTAGAGTAATGGAGTCAGAACTTAGATTGATAACATGGGAAATTGGTATTTATGTAAAGAACAGAAAAGCAGCCTAACACATAGGAAAGCAGGAGGTGAGTGATTACAAAACTTCCTTTTTGAACTTACGCACAATTTTCATAAGTTGCTTAAATGCTGATTGGTTGAAAAGCTGGTTTTAACAGTAAAAACAGTGTGACAGCAGATTGCATGAGTATAAGGAAGAAGCACAAAAATATACAAAATAAAATGATGAGGGGGTTTTTTTGGACACTGCCTCCTGGTACGAGTAACTGTGGGTCAGCAAAGCTGGATATCTAATCAAAAAGACTTCTGACTTTGAGGTTCCATATCTGAAATCGATTCTTTGAGAACATAGACATATGTTAGAGTGACCATCATGCTGATATCGTCACTGTTGCAGGGCACTCAACGGTAACCAGGAAACTGACAAAGAAGTTTGTTGTAAACAGGAGAACCTTTCTTTGGAAAACATGGTTACCAGTGTTTGTTCTTGGCATCCAATATTACTGCAGCTGATGCCAAAGGACACCTTGTACCTTGGCAGCAGCTTTGACAAAATACTAGTTTGGAGCCCTGGAAATGAGACTGTGAATCACAAGTTCAGATTATTCTCTTATTATAAATCATCTCCGTTTCAACCGGGGAACTTGAAGATCATATAAAAACGTACAGATTTGTAACTGAGATTCATCTGCCATCTTATAGGAAACAGAAGCTATGATTATAGTTTCTGGCTTACAATAAGTCCTCGTTTTTATTTCTAACTTCCTAGAATAGCTGAGCACGCCTTGAGTCGACAGATGTTATGACTTGGCACAATAAAAATACATTTTAAATGAATTAAGATTTGTTGGTCCAGCAGAAGGAAATATAGTTGATACTGGGGACTTTTTCATTAGGCTCTATATATTTGTTTACATATTTGCTTTTTTTTTAAATCCATTTTTGATCTGTTAAAACAGTTTTATTGCGTTTTAATAGTTTTGTGAGCACTTATGTTAGAGAAAAATGATACTGTACTCATAAATTTTCCCTCTGATAAACTGTTTGATTGCATTCTCACATTATATGAGCGTTTATTCACAAAGCATCAGAATCCAAAAAAAAAGTTACATCAGCTTCAAAGAAAACTTTCACTAACGCCTGTGAACAGCAACTAATAGAAGCTAAAAATAGCTCCCAGCCAGTAAAACAGCAACCGTCAAGTTCAGCGAATCCTCCACAGCTCACCCAGATGCCTGGCATCAAGCACAAGTGAGCTTCTCTGACTCACTGACCTTATTGGACTCCTTGCAGTGTTACAGCCTCTTCTAGAGTAAATAAAAGTGGAGACTTCTCATCCAGCATTAACAGCTGATTGGCTGCTCTTTGCAAACAAACAAGATGAACGGTGGTTAGCTGGGCTTCTGTCATAACAGGACGAGTTGTATTCCTAAGATGATCATAGAAGGACATCCCATTTCAGTGACGACATTCAGAGCCAAGAGTAGAAAACAAAAGGCAAAAACACCATCTGTAGCCTGAGCTTTGGCCTCATAAGTGCTGTGCACGTGCTGACTTCATTATTTAAAACGTTGGCCATGTTTAATAGGAATATTCAGAGCTGTAAGAGTGTCATAGTTTTCTCTGTGTGGACATTTATGTTCAACGTGGCCATGTGTGGGTATTTTAGCCTCCTACAGTCCCACAGTCCAAAGACATGCATGTCATTGTAATCGCTCATTCTAAACTGGCAAATGGTGTGAATTTGACGGTGTAAATGGCTGTCTCACCTTCTCTGTGCTAGCTCTGTGATGGTCTGCCTATCCTGTCTCATGCCCAGGGAACACCAGACCCCCTGGGCGTTAAAACTGTCTCTGTAAACCTACACATGGGGTAGTTTCCAGACCTCGGTGACCCTGAACTGGATAAACAGTTAACAAAGTGGTTGGATGGATAAACAGCAGTTTGCCTTTTAAAAATCTCAAAAAGCAACAATGGAATTAAAAGTAAAGAATACAAAAGTGGCAATGGAGGCTAACTGCAGCAAGGCCAAACCTTGAGGTGAATCAGTGCTTTAAAGAGTATATCAAAGTGCATCAGTCTGTCTGAACTACTTCCATCAGTGCTGTCGGACCTCTCAGTCCTGCCTCTGTTTTCTATCATCCTCCTGAAAACCATAATCACGCTGTCTAGGTTGAATTTGTCTAACTCATTACCTGTTCTTTTTATTTTCTTGCCTTTGTTGCCATGGATTTGACATGTTTGCTGTCGAGCGCACGTGAAACGAGTGATCGTGTCTGGTTTTGTTATATCTCGTCTTTTGTGTCCTTTAACATTTTTCTCCACAACACGTTTCTGTTTATTTCCATCAACTGTCTGTCTGTGCAAATTATATTTTGACAGTTTGGTCATGAAATGTGCATTAACTAAATGAGGCACCCTTTGTCTCCAGTTCCATTTCCACAGGGACACCTACAGCCTCCTTTACTGTAATTTAACTGCAGCTAAAAGCCTTGTTTGGAATCATTATAATGACTTGTGTGTGACTCAGAGTCTACACACAAGAGTCACAACAAGTACTGCTACTGTGTCAGGATGAAATAAGAGACAGTGCAGTTTATTAGCCTTTTCACTGGTGTCATAAAATGTGGTGAAATGAGAACCATGGTTTGAAATATTGCGTGTGTTATTGACTTAAATTATGTGTACACTGTGTTCCTGCAATAGCAAATTACAATAAGTGAAGAAGTCACTGTTTAAATTATATCTACGCAGTTCCAGATGATACGCAGTTGCATTTCTTTCTTTTAAAAATAATCAGTTTATGAGTATTTTAACTAATTGGTACAATTTGATATTTTTGCCATCAGAATGTTGCTTTAAGTGGATCTCAAAAGAGGGATATGAACACAGATCAATGGCACAGTGGGCAAGAGACGCACAGCAGCTATGTCCCCTACCGTCTGCATCGATACCAAACAGAGAGAAGGCAAAAGACAAGGATGAGAGGGGGGAGGAAGAGACTTCCACCTACAGAGACTAGCAGCTACGAGACAGCTGCCAGAGAATCATTTCTGCTCAGGAACACTGGAGGAGAAAAAAAATCCTGCTAACTTGTACATAAACTCTAGCTGGAGTCAGTGGAAATCAGAATTAAGACATGGAAAAGTTGCTGGTTCTGAAAAATGTACTGAAAACTGGTTTTGTGTAGAAAAAGACCATTTTCACTGGAAGAAATTGTGTTTATATGTAATCATTTTGTTTTGATGATCATGTCAAGATAGAAACGATAAGAATTGTATCGCACGATGCTCGTATGGTAAAGCTTTGGCACCTTGACCATGAATTATTTAGCAAACAAACTGCATTACCATGTTTGACAACCGTCCATTTTGTTTCTCTGACCTCATTTAAGCATCAAGAAGTAAATCAATGGTTACTAAAAGACCAAGCTTAATTACACTGTCTGAAAATAAACTCATCAAAAGCCTTGAAAGCACTATTTTGAACTGCTGAATATCAAAGGACATTGTTTCATTTACTTAAAGTGTTTCTGTTTGAATATTGTTTCGCTTCAGTTTGCAAGCGCAGCAGCAAATATGTGGTTATGAAAAACAGGATTTACTATTATGTTTTTAAAATGTAGTCCAGATGTAGTAGTTGATAATATAATGTTTGTTTTACTCTGAAAGAGCTCAAACCATTGATCTTTTGTGGATTTAATGGATTACTGAACATGCTTGTGCACCTCCTCCTCCGGACACTCCCTGAGTGGATACAAAAACAACTCAGTGGATACAAAAATAGTAATAAACCTAATGTAAGTAAGCATGTTAGATACATGTTCTACACTCTTACAATGAAGTAAAAGATCCAAACTTCCTGAGTTATTATCACATTGGTTTCTTTTCTCTCAGCCCGTGTTAAAAGCAGAATTTAATTTAAAATCCTTTTCCTCACATGGAAGGTCCTGAATAGTCAGGCCTCATCTTATCTCAAAGACCTCATAGTACCAAATCATCTCAATAGAGCACTCAGACTGCAGGCTTACTTGTGATTCCTAAGATATTTAAAAGTACCATGGGAGGCAGCGCATTCAGCTTTCAAGCCCTTCTTCTGTGGACCCAACTCCCAGCTTGGATTTGGGAGACAGAAATTCTCTCTACTTTTAAGTTTAGACTTAAGACTTTCCTTTATGACAAAGCTTATAGTTACGGTTAGATCAGGTGACCCTGAATCCACCCTTAGTAATGTTGCAATAGACCCACTGTCACCCAAGTGCTTCCTCATTGGGGTTTGATTGTTGGGGTTTCTCTGTATTATTGTAGCGTCTTTACCTAAGAATATAAAGCACCTTGAAGTGAATGTTGTAGTGATTTGGAACTATATAAATAAAACTGAATTGAATTGAGTTAACGTGAAAAAAATGTCCCATTGATGTAGTGAATATGTGCAAAGACATATGCACTTGCAGACTTTCACTTTTCATTATTTGGGATTCGGTTGTGAGCTATTGTGAGGCTGAGTCTAGGCTTATGAATAACAGCTGATTTATTCAATTCAATTCAATTTTATTTATATAGCGCCAAATCACAACATCAGTCGCCTCAAGGCGCTTTACATTGTAAGGTAGACCCTACAATAATACATACAATGAAAAACCCAACAATCATATGACCCCCTATGAGCAAGCACTTTGGCGACAGTGGGAAGGAAAAACTCCCTTTTAACAGGAAGAAACCTCCGGCAGAACCAGGCTCAGGGAGGGGCGGGGCCATCTGCTGCACCGGTTGGGGTGAAAGAAGGAAGACAGGATAGAGACATGCTG
>VURO01028640.1:0-18224 GCA_015108175.1 Pelvicachromis taeniatus | reverse complement strand
CTGGAGCCTATCCCAGCTGTCTTGGGGCGAGAGGCGGGGTACGCCGTGGACAGGTCGCCAGTCTGTCGCAGGACTAACACACATAGACAGACAACCATTCGCACTCACAGTCACTCCCACATTCACCCCTATGAGCAATTTAGAGTTGCCAATTAACCTATCCCCACAAACTGCATGTCTTTGGACTGTGGAAGGAAGCCGGAGTACCTGGAGAGAACCCACGCAAACACGGAGAGAACATGCAAACTCAACACAGAAAGACCCCGGCCTGATCGTGGAATTGAACTCAGGACCTTCTTGCTGTGAAGCAACAGTAATAACCACTGTGCCATATTTTTATTTTACTTGTTTAAATTTAGAACTAATATTTAGTATATTATTAATATTTAGTCTGTGTTGTCTCATTATGTAGGAAACTAAAAGTTCATTTAAAAATAAAAACCTATGTATTCATTGAAATATCCATCCATCCATCGTTTAATTTTATCTGTTAAATCTGAGATTTATTTTACAGTTTTTTTTTTTTTTTACAGTGTAATTAGCTGATGGTGACGTTTTTTTACAGTGTGGGATTAAAGTGGCAGTTAAAAACGTCTCGGTCACGCCGCGTCGCTCAAACCAGCGTTCACACCGAGATCACTGCACTCTTTTTATTTTTAATCTAATTTTTTAATCTGTTTATTTATTTACATCACTTTTTAAATTCTATTATTTCAATTGATGTTACATTTTTCATATGTTTATCTTTAACTTTTTTTAAATCCTGTGAATTCACATATTTGCTTCAGGACTTTTTACAATAAAAGACTGATTATAAACAAATAGATGTAAAGTTAAAAATTAATTTTAAATCTGAACTTGAGCACTCTTATTGGCTGGTGACATTTGAAAAGGACCAATCATGGCAGCTGACTCCACTCCTCCCGTCTGCGTTCAGATCCTTGCTGTGATCGTCCTCCTCTGTTTTGGACTCTACAGCTTCATCAAGGTAATCGTCACACTCTTGATTTTGGGTCCAACGTGACCACCTTCTCACGCCGTCCTCCTCTTCCTCTCTGCAGGGAGCCTCCTCCTCCTCCTTCAGCTGGTGGTCAATCCTGGGTGCCGCCTGTCTGCTCGCCACCGTCTTTGCTGCCTTTCGGCTCTATGAGGTCTGCAGGATGAAGGCGCAGGAGGAAGAGAAGGCGAGACAAAGAGGAGCACAGAGGATTGTCTGAGGAGAAGTGATGAAGAGGAGCTTCAGATCAATAATCCTGAATTCTTTTAATTCGTCCCAAACAGCTGATGTCACATTTTCTCTCTCCTGATTAGCTTCTGGGTGGTGTTACACTATAAAAAGTTTCTGTAAATTATTCATGTTTTATTTTGATGGGATCACCGAGGATTTTCTGTGTACTTTCATTTTTGAAACTTTGTTAATTGACAGAAAACATTGATTCTGGTCAGATCAATGAATTAACTTTTTAATCAGTGATTTCACAAAATCTTACACCCTGGTTCCTTTACAATATAAGTCAGTCATGTGATCAGAAGAAGAAGTTTAAAAATAAAGTTCAGTAGCAATGTGCAACTCTGTCTCTAGTCCAGTCTTTCAGAATAATAGTCTCTTACAAGATAAACACAGAACTTGAAAATAAATCACATCTGGGTGCATATTTCAAAGGAAAATCTACAGCTATATACTATGGCTTCAGTTCCAGGCTTTCACAGTAAAAGCCTCACAGTAGAGTAAAAACTGTTTTAAAATTGATGCTCAATAACAATAAATCTGATAGAAACTTATTGATCTTAAGAAATATAAACAGCAATGATATGACTTAAAATAAAACCGATCATCAGTCGATCACGGGGAAAGGCTGCTAAGGCTCCGATTGGTTGACAGGAAATTTCCCATAAAGCTCGGCACCTGAAGACCCGTCGCTATGGTGATACCACCACACCAAACCTAAGACACAGTTTTACAGCAGTTAGTACTTCAATACATGCAGAGCACTGCGACACTAAGTCTTGTAATATTTTCGGAGTACTCTGATACTGTCAGTGTACAGTATTACTGTAGTGTTACTGTAGTTTAGTACTGCTGTAGTACTCACGGTGAAGGCGGGGACAAGCGGCTGGCTGAACTTTGCTTTGAAGGCGTGAAGAAGACGAAGACGATCGACATCAATAAACAACAAATCACCTGAAACAAACAGGAAGTTGATTCAGAAACAAACAAACAAAACAAACACTTTGTCAATGAGCAACAAGGAAGTTGAAAATACTGTTTAATTTTCAGACCATTGTCATAGTCACAGTAGATTCCGATTCGCTGAGGTAACAGCCAATCCAGTGTCTTCGCTCGGTTGTTGTGCTTTGCGGCAAGAGAGCTCTGCAGCCATTGGCTGGCATGGAGACACCACGAACCGGTGCCCTTTCCTAATTGGTCAAACCGTCCCAGGCTGCCCCGATAGGCCACGCCTACACTGAACGATTTCCAGTCAGCCAGGGGGCGGAGCTCCCAGTAGTGAATACCATTAGTCATCTCCTGGTCACCTAGGAGACCAGGAAGGAATTTTTTTTTAATTTTTTAAATTAGAAATATTTTATTTTTAATTTTATTATTAAAAATTATTTTAAAAATAAATAAAATTTCACAGTTAAATCATTAAATCAACATTTTGTTTTTAAATTCTGGCATCTTAAAGATATTAACATTACTGTTACTGCAGTATTAGTACTGCAGTAAGAATGCAGTATTAATACCAAGCACTGTGTATGACTCCCCAGCAAATCGATCGCGTCCTCCTCGACTTGCAGCCGTCTTATTGGGCGATGGCGTGGCGCTCCGGCTGCTGAGGTAAAAACATTTTTTTTATTTTTACAAATGTCAACAGCATAGCGGTGATGATACGGCGAGGTGAAACAGCCAATGAGGTTGTGCCAAAGCATGATGCAGCAGAGAGGAAGATGAGCGTGACAAAAACATTTCATTGGTTACATGATGGAAGAAAAGTTTATGTTACGACATCATTTCCTTTAAACATTTTAATCCTTTATTTTGAAACAAAACCAAACATTAACTTTTTAATCAAAACAGGAAATTAAATGCTGATGTGATGTCAGCAGTGATGTGAAAATGGCAAATGGAGAGAGTGATTGGTGGTTGCTAGGAAACCATTCAGCCATGATTGTTTCTACCTGAGCAACTTGGAGAGGAAGCAGGGCAGAGACTGAGGAGGGATAAAAAGGTTAAAAGGTTATTTACTGAGGCAGGTGAGGCAGGTGAGCGCTGTGACCTCATCACCATCTCACTTCTGAACGAGTAAGCTGATCAGTAACTGTGTAATGAGGAGGTGTGTTACAATTCTCTTGAATCAGCTGACCCATAAGGGTGGGGGCCAGCATGTTTAGTTAGGAGGACAGAGAAAATGACAAACGGGAAGTGATGATGTACAGCTTGGTGGTGTGCAGCAGCAGGCCGAAATACAAAAATCGGCAAAATGAGATGGGGCCGAACCAGATTTTTCAGGGAAATAAGAGCACCTCCTGCTGTCGTTATCTGACTAGCACAGGTGTTTCACTCTACAGGCGAGAACAGCGCATCTTCCTGTTCTTTCTCTTTTACAATAAAAGCCAGTGCATTCCACACTACTGTGAACAATTAACTATTGTGCTTCTAAGATACGGTCAGGTGTATCAACAAACCTACGACATGATCACTAACAACTGTCCTCACCTGCTTTTGTTGTCTTTGCTTCGCAGGCGGGGATCATGACCTTTGACCCCCTGAGGCTCCCAGGTCACCGTGTCGCCCTGAACCTTGAGCTCGGCGTGTGCTGTTGAAGCGTCAAAGCTGAAGTTATACGCTGCAGACAAAAACATGTAAAACGTGGCGTCATCATCATCTGAAGCTCCACCCCTCAAACGCAGAGTTAAATGTTCCACGTCATGTGCTCACCCATCGTTTCTATGGCGATAGGCTCTGAGAACTCGCCGGCCGCAGCTTTGTTTCTAGCTCGGACTCGAATGGCAATGAAGCGCGAATCGAACTTCAAACCTGAAATGCAGAAATTGGTTTAAACTCAGTGATGTCGTAGCCATGCAATAATGACCTCTGACCTCTCACCTGAGATGGTGACCTGAGGCTCTATAATGTCACAGACTTTCTCCCAGCATGCCTCTCCCGCCACTCTCAATGTGCTATCACTGTCCGTTTTCCGGTACTCAAGCTCGTAATGTTCGATTGGTCTGCTTCTGCTATCGCCATCACTGTCTGCCTCGCCAGGTGGTCGCCAGGTGACCATGATGTCGTTGTCACGGACTACACAGTTGGAGGCGTCGATCTGTGGAGCTGTCGGCACTGAGACACAAGAAAAATATGTGACCTCTGACCTCACAGAGCAACCACATGAACAGACTGTGTCAGCTGACCTGGCAGAAAGTGAAGTTGCTGAAGCTCCGCCCTCTCCGCACTGAAGTCCACGGTAAACTGTGACATGTTGTCTGACACGGCGGGGCGAGTCGTTAGGCGGAACGCCGGCGCCATTGTTACCCTAGTAACGGTGTGTGTGCGGATCCCAATGGAGTGGGGTGGGTTAGGTGTTAGTATTTGGGGGCAGGATTAGAAAGGTTGGGGCGGAGTTTGTATACAAATCATTGGAGAGCTTCAGTGAGAAGTTTGTTAGTTTGAAAAGATTCAGAAGAATCAACAATATCAAACAGAAACATAGTTAATAAACAAACAAAAAACAAACATTTGACTTCATCAAATCAGCATGCAGCTAAACGGCCGATGAAAACACGGCTTCAGCATTACACATTAAACAAATCAGACGTACCGCTCTTTGATTTGTTTCGCCGCCTGAAAACAAACAAACAAACAAAAAAAACATTTTTAGTTTTTTTTAAACGAACCGATTACATCATCTTCCTTGTCTTCGTCACGCCTCACCGCAAGAAATTCTTCTTCAGTGGTGATCTTCAGTGTTTGATTTGCAAAGTCGAGAAGCTCCTCGCACGAGACCAGAGCGAACTTCCCCTCCGACAACTGCTTCTGAAACACCATGCAGAAAACAAACCAGTCAATCAATCAATCAGCTTCAAAAATAAAATTATAAACAAATAAAGAACTGCCAGTGAATAGATATAAATAAATAGATTTATGAGTGTATATACATAAAATGTAAAATATTATTTACAAAGTAGAAAAAAAAATAAGTCAGTAAATAAATATGTAAAACTGAAACTAAATAATTAATTTTAAAAAAATCGTCCAGATAAAGACAATTCATAAAAAGTTTCTACCTTAAGCTCTGCCTCCTTCCTTTGCTTCTCTTCTTTGATGATGTAATGGAGCTCTGCCCCCTTCTCCTCCAGGGCAGAGTTTAGCTTCTCCAGCTCTGCCTCCAAGTCTGACATCACCTTGCATGACTCCTCCTGATTTAGCAAAGTTAACTTTAATTATTTTTCCTTCAATTTCTCTTGCCACACCCACCTCACTACGCCCCGCCCTGTTTCTTCAGCCAATTAATGAGCTGACCTGCAGGCCCGTCAGCGTGTGGTCGACTGCTTCCAGGAAGTTTTGGAGCTCCTCGTTCTTATTGGCCAAAGTGCTGATGATCCTGCGCAGAGCTTCCTGTTTACAAACAAACATTTTAAAAATAAACTTTTTTTTTTTTTTACAGCGCCTTCCTTCACCTGTTGGTGAAGCATAACTCAGTATGTGATCAGGCAGCGAGGCACACAGAGCTCCTGAGACATTTCCTTAGAGATTAATAAAGTATTCTGAGTCTAATTCTCTTCCGCATCTTCCTCCCTGAATCCACACCTGGACTGTCTGCAGGACGGAGACCAATCAGGCGAGAGCATCGGCTCAGGAGGCGGATTAAACACCTCGACCAGGATCAGCCTCCACTGACCATAACGGACCGAAAGAAGTCTCTGGCCCGCCCACACCTGCTAGCTCCACCAGTCAGCTGAACGCTAGGGACTTAGAGCGGCAGCTTTTTTTGGGGGGGGGGGGGAACTTTATCAATGAATTACTGAAACGTTCACAACAGTATATCACACCTCCTTTCTCTTTTTCTTAATCATATGAAAACATATTATTGCAACGATGTAATTTCATGTTACAATCAAATTAACGATAATTGCAACTATATTTAAAATATATTTTAAAATAAAGATTAAAAATAAAAATAAAATAATAAAATAAAGAATAAGAAAACAAAGAAGATAAGGAGGATCGTGAAATTAAATTAAGTAATTAATGCTTGTTTCATTCAAGCATATCTCCATTTTCATCCATTATATGTGTAACAGACCAAATTTGTTCTGTCATCTATTCTTCCAGAAGAGATTTCCCTCGATCCAATATCACCCTATTAATCCACAGTGGGACGTTGTGGGGACTAAAGTTATGTTTGAACATCAATTTCCAATTTAACAAAACTTGTTGATGAGTTTTATGGGCAGTTTAGAAATTTCAAAATCGCATACAAATCGCATCAAAGGAATTGGATCGCCCCAACTTTGTTGAAAATAAGAGATGGTATCAAGAGATCTTATCATGTTTTAAGAAGGATCGGAAAATATTAATCTTTAACATTCCATTCATTATTTCAAAATCAATTGCTTTTATACCCCCCTCTTCATAGTCTTTTATCAAGTCCCTATTTCTGATATAGTGATGTTGATTTTTCCATATGAAATTAAAATTAATCTTATTCATTTCTTTTATGATCCTTGGTGGGATGGCTAGGGAATAAGCTGGATACATTAATCTGGACAAAGATTCAACCTTGGTTAACATTGTCCTGCCAACATTAAATCTCTCTAGCCAATTGTTTAAAGTTTTTTTTTGCATTTGTCAATTGTGTTCTGAATATTCTTTTTTTCACTATCAGCCATGCATTTAGTTATCCAAATTTCAAGATACTTGATTTTATTTTTGACAGGAATATCATACAAGAAAGAGAGAACAATTATGGATACTCAGTTCACATTTGTCCAGGCCAGAAGCATCAGAAATCTTTACTGTATCTAAGGCCAATGGAATTTATTCTTTAGAAAGATTGTTGTATCATCGGCAAGTTAACTTATAATTAATTTGTGGTCGTTTATGTCTAATCCTTTGATGTTCGAAGTTGTACTTAGAGCTGCAGCTGTCCGACCTTCAGACGGTCCTCTCATTGGGTAAAGCCTAACCGGAAGTCTGGACACACTCGATCAGTGATTGTTGCCGAATACACCAAAATAAAAGCTGAGAGCAGCGACCGCAGCTTCATCTGATAGCCCTAAGATGATGGAGATGCTCTAAGAATGAACTGACTGATTCATTTATTGAATAATTGCAGGTGCATTTTTATTAATTGTGCATTGATAAACTATTATTTTCTATTAATTTCATGCTTTTGTAAGGCTGTTTTTAGAAACTGTCAGTAAAGCACATTTGAACAGGACTGAGGTCTTTCAGTATTAAAATTACTTCGGATGTAGGGGTTTTATTTTGAAACTTGGAGGGTTCACCGTGACCCCAAAGTCTGAACACGCTGAAGGTCATGTGACCCTCACCTGTACTCACCTGCTGATCAGTAAGTAATGATTCACAGCTCCTGTTCTCTAGTGAGGATCGCTCGACCGAAGAAAGCGAAGCTAACCGCTAACAGCTAGCAGCTAATCCCCCCTCCCCCGATTCCATCTCCTTGCATCCCTCCCTCCGCCACGTCCGTCCCCCCTCTCCTAGCTTTCATTCGGTGCTCGATTGATCACTCATCGATCACACTTTTACCTTCTGAGCGTCCATCACCTGAGACAGAAACACCGGGGAGTGAAGACGAAGGCACGGGCCAGAAGTGACGGCACACGTCTGTTCATTCTCACTTCCTGTGAAGTGTGTCAAAATAAGAGCGCGGAGACAACTAATATCACGGGACGTGTTGATGGGTGATTGTGATGTTTGCTATGCGCAGTACTTTGCCAAAGTGTTGAGCCAGACCTTCTTGTTAGTTTGAAAGTGCCCTTAAGCAAGTTCTCCAGCTTTCTGAAAATTTAAAATTATTCTTTGGCTGCTTTTTGACTTACCTTCATTCCAGTCCTTGTACCTGACTGCTGAACTTTGACCTTTGAGAATCCTTGAAACTCAAGGATGACTAGGACAACATCCAGCAAAGACCTGACACATGGGCCAAGAGATTATCTGGACCTTCAGCTGATCATAGGTGGGCCTCCCCAGAGTTGGACCTCAGCATTACTGAAGCAGTGTGGGATCATCCAGACAGAGAATGCAACAAAAGGCAGAAATAACCCAGGAACAGCTTTGAATGTCCTTCAGGAAAGGAGATACTCACAGAGATGACAGAGCTATTTAGACAGTTCAGACTGAGCTGAAGGCACTCACATCAACTATTCACTTTCTGGTGAACATCTGGAGCGCCTGCAGCTGGAGGAGATGATCAGGAGCCGAAGGGGGCGGCTTCCCTGAGTCTTACCTCAGAGAACCCAGAGCAGCTCCTGTTGTTTAAGTCCAGGAGGAGACAATTGGAGGAAACATGAACGTTAAGGCAGCAGTGTTCAGTCAAAGCTTCAGAGCAGATGATTCTCATTGGATGAAACACGGTGTGGAATAAGCAGATTTCTGAGGTTTGCAATAAAGACTGTTTGTTGGATCTGACCTGAAGAATCCTCAATGTTTTTGCTTTATTTGATTTTAAGGACCAACCTGAAGCTTTCTGCAAGATAGCAGACACCCCATCACCTGCTGCTTCACACATTCATGTGACTTTCTTTTATTCAGCAGGATGTTCACACTGCACACCGGCTGATTGGCTTTAAAAACTCCTTGCAGTTCGTGGTCCAGGCCTTGCTCACCTTTCCCTTCACTCCTCGCATACAGTGAAGTTAAACCTTCCTGTTCATCCGCAGATCAGCTTCCAAACCATGACACACATAAAAATCACCATGTTTCATCATCATTGATTCAATTTTATCTGCGCCTAATCCCACCAGCCACCTCAGCTTGACTTATACTGTCCAGACCTACAATAATGCAGACATGCGAGCACTCAAATGATTTGATCGCTCTCAGTTCAAATCGAGTTTTTAGATGTTTTTATAGGTTCTATAAATACAGTTTGTAATTAACATGTGACCAACAAAAATGTCAGATGTGATCGGCTATAATCGTCTTCATCATTTCCTGTTTAAAGCTGAAATAAAACAGGTCAGCACCCGAGGTCACACCAGTGTTTCAAACTTTACTGACAGAGCCAAAGACAAAGAGTCGGCAGATTTATGTCATCGCATCCAATCAGAAAGCAGACAGGAAGTGGATCAGTAAAAACAGGAAGCGGGTATCATGTTGCATTCGTTTAATGTTCAGATTTAAAATCAAGAACCAAAAATCTGCTCATTTAAATTATGTGCTTCAGTTCAGTTTACAGCAATAACTTACGTTTTACAGTGTTATCTGTTTCCACGGCGACACACCGAAAGTCTTCTGCCGAACCTCGACGACCGTCTCAGGTGGTTCAGGTATTCCGAGTCGACAGCAGACTTCCAAAGAAGAAGGAGAGAGAGGTTCTGACAGAACAGGTGACCACCAGAAGGGCGGGTCTCTGACTGACTCAAGGACACTGAATGTGACTGGTGAGAGGCTGAGAGGAGGATCAGTGGGTTTGGGTAGGGGCTCACTGATTGGCTGGATCAAACCGTTCTGTTCAGAACCAAACTCAAAAAACATGAAAAACTATCAAAGGCGCAGAATCATTATTACCATCATCATCATCAGTGTCCATGGTTACTGTCATGTTAGGGGGGCGGGACCATGCAGGGTAAGGCAGGGGGCGGAGCTAAGCGCTACACATCTTTAGTGGTATAAAAACATAAAAAGTTCATGTTAGAGTTTCATTGAGTTGATGGACAGCTTGGCAGGAGCCAATCAGGACAGAGGAGCAGGCGAGGGGTTGGGCACAGCACTTAAATACACTCACTTCCTGTACAGTTCATCTCATAAACACTTCCTGTTGTTCTTGCATATTTACACAGATGTCACGATGTATGAACCGCGCTCGCCACCGCCCCCACTACTGCTGCCGCCCTCGCCTCCCTTAGGCTCGCGTTTCTTGGTGATGGGGGTTGGGATGAGGGAGGGCCGCGTGGGGGTAGTGGAAGATGATGATGATGTGGTCGTGGTTGTGGTTGTGGTGGTGGTGGCAGCCATGCCTTCGGCACTACTCTTCCTTGGGCTTGGCGTGTAGTTGAAGGGGCTGACTCGGGCCGCAACGGCACCGCTGCGCTGCTGACTGCGCTGTTGCTGGTGCGGCGGCTGCTGCTGCCGGCTCTCGGTCGGTGCCGGCTTTTCGTCAAGGCTCTCGCAGCTGCGGCGCAGGTTAAGGTTAGATGAAGAAGAGGAGGAGGAAGACGGGATCTTGGAGGGAGCAGGGCTGTCGATGATGGGTGGGGCGTTGATGGTGGTGGGTGAGCGGGCAGAGCAGGAGGAGGAGGAGCGGGGGTTGTTGACGGGGCAGTCCTCCAGGCGTACCCACACGTCTTCGGACTTGTTGGCGAAGCTTCGGGTGCCGGATGGATCGCCGCTGCTCTTTGCCTTTCTCCATGTTCCCTTTGATCTAATGGCGCTCTCCTCCTCACTCCGCCCCTTCTCGCTGGACTCGGAGGATGCCGACAGCACGGACGATGAGCTTCCCGTTCTTTTCCAGGTGCCGACACGTGGCAGAGAGGTAGAGTGTTTCCCGCCGCTGGCTCCGCCTCCCCCGCTGCTGTTTTCCCGTTTCCAGGTACCAGTGCGGCTGAAGCGAGATGATGTCACTTCCTGTGGGCGTGATGGGCTTTCAGAGTGTGAGCGGTTGACATCGTGTCTCCTGGCAGTGGATGGCAGCGGCGTGTCCGGGCTGGATGGCGACTCGAGAGCAGCAGCCACCGCCGTCTCCTCCAGCTTCCTCTTCAGTGTCGGACTCGGAGCTTCTTTGATGAAGGTCGATTGCCTCACGAGCGCCGGCTTCTCTGGTTCTGCCTTTTGCTTCTTGGCAGCAGTGGAGCCACCAACTCTGGATGTGGACTCGCTTCTCGGGATGCCGCCACCACTCTTCGGTGTTGTGGTGGGTTTAGTGGTCCTGGATGCGGAGGATGATGATGCACTCCCTGGAGAAGCTGTGCGTGGCAGCTGAGAGAGTTTCCCTCCTTTCTGACTGGGCGCTGGTGGGGTGGAGCGAGATGGGGTAGAGTCCCGAGAGGACCCGCCCACTCGATCTACGTCGCTGCCTCCAGGAGCTTTGGCCACAGCAGCGGCTCTGGGCTTGCTCCGCCCCCTGGCTGCTGGCTCTGCCCTTGGCTTTCCCGTGATCAGACTCCTGTACACCTTCTTACCACCCCTCACAGCCTTCCCTTCCTCCTCCTCCTCCTCCTCCTCTTCCTCCTCTCTCTTCTTCTTGACCTCCAGCGTGCTGCGCTCACCAGGCTTCAGGATCCTTGCACCTCGCTTCGTCTTCTCTTCTTGCTCCTCCTCCTGTTCATTGTTATTAGCTGTCGGAAGATGGAAGGGCGAGCCGACGGACTTCAGCGACAGGACTGAGTCAGAATCTGATGATGGCTGGCGGGACAGCGAAGAGGAGGAGGCGGCGGCAGCGGCATTCAAGCTGCTGACAATGGAGTTGGCGCCTTCTTGGATGGCCTTCCAATCAAAGGACTCTGAATCTGGAGAGGCAGGGCTCCTTGGTGCCTCTATAGGCTCCTCCTCAGCCAGAATGCCATCTTCAGCTTTAGAGACAGATAGTGGCGGCGGGGCGGGCACGGGGAGGGCGGCAGTTTTCTTTTTCTTTTTAGGCATGGCGGAACTGATGCACTCCTGCAGCAGGTCGTCCTCCGAGTCGATGCTCAGCGAGCTCAGAGACGAGTTCCTGGAGAAGCACACAGGCGTGTCCTCAACATGAAAGGCTTTGGGGGCATAGCCAGTGGCCGCAGGGGGGCGAGGCTTTGGCTCCACCTATCAGGGACAGAGGGGCACAGAGGGACATTTGTCACAAGACAGATACAGTTCTCGGCTCACATGAACATGTGAAAACTTGAATGTGAAGCAAAATTGTAACTGCAGCTGGAAGTAACAAAGTAAAAAGTGAGCCTGTGTACTCTCTACACTGTGTACTAGTCTGTGAAGTCTATACTCAGTACTAGTTTGTGTAGTACTCATATCTTACTGAAATATTCTAGACACACCTCTGCTGGAGGGGGCGGAGACTTTGCCCCATCTTTGCCTCCATCTTGCTGCTCTGGCGGGGGCGGGGCAAACTCCTTGTTGTTGTTCTCCTGGTCGATGTCGCTCAGCGAGCTCAGCGAGGAGTTCCTGGAGAAGCACACGGGCGTGTCCTCTATGGCGAACTTCTGCTTCTCGTCCGTAGCCGTCTGATTGGTCGGTGGTTTTGTGCGTGGAAAAACAGCGGCCGTCTGCTGTTTCCGCTTCCTGCCTTCATCTTCTTTTGCCTTCTTTTCCTCTTCGTCCTTCTCACCAACATCCTCTTCATCAAAGTCTAGCGAGCTCAGAGAGTCGTTGCGTGAGAAGCAGCACGGCGTTCCTTCGATTGGTGTGTAGTGGCGCGGTGAGTCAAAGGCGAATCCTGGCTTTGCTTTTGCAGCCGCTGTTGTGGTGACGCCGTACAGCACACGCTGAGGCATCGGCTTCACAGGCGATGTTGGCTTCTTCTTCTGCTGCTGCGGGCCAAGGGGAGACGGGGCCGTTGGAGGGAGAGGAGGTGGCAAAGGCGGGGTTTGCAAGTGTTCGCTGTTTGCCGCTGCTCTGATGGGCTTTCTGGGTTTGGCTTTGGGCATGGCAGCACTAATGCACTCGGCAAGGATGTCGTCTCCATTCTCACCCTCAGGAAATCCTGCCCGTCTCCTAGGTGCAGAGGTGGGTTGGGCTACAGGTACAAGGCCTGCTCCCGCCTGCTCATTAGGGGGGGAGTCGATGGTGAGGTCACTAAGAGACGTGGCGGTGGAAAAGTTGAGCGGCGTTCCCTCCACACAGTAAACTCTGGGCACCTCCTCTGGCGCCGGCACATCCTTCCTAGGCTGCGATTGGGCACGGCTTTGAGGTGGGAGGAGCTTGTAGACAGGAAGCTGGCTTGGTTTCCGTGGCGCTGCTTGCTGCTGCTTCTTTGGTTTCCGTGACGATTTGGGCATGGCCATGTTGATACACGCCTCCAAGATCTCGATGTCGTCGTCATCGTCCGATTCATCAAGGATAGGTTTAGAAGGCTCCTCCTTCCTCTCCTCGACCCCACCCTCATCCTCCTCTTTCTTCTTTTTCATCTCCGCGGGAATGTAGGGCTCGTCCAGACTGAGCGCACTAAGACTGGAGGCACGGGAGAAGCCATGTGGCGTGCTCTCGGTGGCGAAGTGAAGCAGTACGTCGGTGCTGCTTTCCTCCTCATCCTTCTTCTTGGCCTTTTCCTCTTCCTTCGTCTTCTGCGGTGGTGGTGGCGTCTTGGCCCGGCTTGGCGGCATGGTCTGACCCGGGCTGTCGGGCAGGTCGCTGGGGCTCACCACGCCGCTCGGCATGCCGCTGGAGGGCTCACTGGAGCGCACGGAGCTGGCAATGGAGGAGGTAGAGAAGCTCTCAAGCGAGCTAACGGACGTGCAGCGGCTGAACATCAGTGGCGTCTCCTGAGCGTACGGCTGCTCTGGTGGGCTTTTAGGAGTCCTTGCACCTGATGATGTCACATGGTGGTGGTGATGATGATGGCTGTGGTGGTGGCCACGACGTCCCCGTGTGGAGGGTGCAGCAGTGGTCTGGCTCTCAGCCTCTTTTCGCTGCTGCTGCTCATGTGCGTCCTTCTCGCTAACAGGGAGTGTCGGGTAGTCATTACCAGTGCCGCTGACGCTACCCCCCTTCCTCTTCCTCGTGATGACATCACCGTCCTCCTCTTCAGAGGACAGCGAGGATAGCGAACTGCCTCTGGAGAAGCAGATGGGTGTGTCCTCTACGCAGTATGTCTGTGTCGACTCCTGGTTGCTTTTTGGTGCCGCACGAGTTTTGGGGGCAGATGGTGGGCGGAGCTTGCTGGCAGAGGTTGATGCGGGTGTTGGAATAGAGGAGGGGGCAGTCTCCTCTGGTTTATAGAGCTTTTTACGTGTGGCATCAGCGCCATACTTTAAGCTGTAGTCGATTGGCTGCTCGGTCGTAGACTCTGTACCATAATTTGATGTTGCAGTGACGACAACATAGCGTGGAGGAGGAACCACTGCCATGTGCCCGCTGCCGGCTGCCGAATCGCTGCCGTTGTTCCTCCTCAGTCTGCCGTCCTGCTCACTGTCGTCATCGCTCTCAATGGTGCCACGATGACTTGGGCTCTGGCGTCCAGAGTTCAGCTGCTCGTCAGAGTACTTCAGGCTGTAGTTGATGGGCGTGTCCAGCTCGCCGCCGTCGTCGTCCGCCATGTGGTTGGCGCTGCGTATCTTATGGGCCAGATCAGCCGGGTACTTCCTGTAGACGCAACACTTGTTAGCGCTGCTCTCGTCTGACGAGTAGAAGGGTTCCGAGGACGGTTTGGTCTTCCCGCGGTTGCCATAGCCATCAGCGCTCGTCACACTGTTAAGGCTGTCGCTAGACGCACGCACGCTGGGCGGGAACACTGAGCGACTGTACGCTGCCTCCTCGCTTGCCCTCTTTGATCCATCTCCGTTCTTTGGGCTCGATAGCACCGGTGTGTTGGTGTATGAGCGCGTGACGCTGCCTGTTCCTCCTGTGGCGCCATTGCAGCCCCGGCCCTTCCTGTGTGCCGCCTTCGGGCTCAGGTTGTCAATGTTATCAAAGGTCTCCGACAGCTGCTGTGCATCCAGCTCCTCAAATAAAGCTTTCTGTTTACGGGCCTGTAGTGATGGGGCGCCGGCACCAGGAGACACCACGCTGGCATCCTTGTAGCGTGCTGGGCGGTTGGCCATCAGGTTACGCAGCGCAGCAGCGCTGCCCATGGCGATCATTTTATGGCGTGAATGGATGAGGTTGCGGAGCATGCCCACGGCGCCCAGCTCCCAGAGGGCTTCCTGGTCTTTGGCGTCACGGGCAGAGAGGTTCCAAAGCGTGCCGCAAGCGTTGGACACAATGGTCAGGCTGTGAGACTTCAGGTGCTGTAGCAGCGTCGGCAGGCAGCCATGTTCTCGTAGGATCTGCCTGCAAGATGAGAACAGGGAGAATAGTCACAGAGACGCTGCAAGGTTACATCCAACGCTTTGTTCACCTATGTTTACTTTACCTATGCGCCTCGTTGGTGGCAATAAGGCTTGAGACATTTCGCAAGATGCCACCACCACTTTCAATTATGGCGAGCGTGTTGGTGTGGCTGCGATGCGTCAGCGTCCCCACCAAAAATGCCAGAGCACCGTCCACGGCGCAGATATCAGCTTTGTTCTCTGTGCAGTGAGCAGACAGGTTCCAGAGCGCGCTCAGTACAGACTTCAGTGTCGACTCCTGAAGAAGGCCAGGAAAAAGAAACCGATTCAGAGCATGCTCGGTGTAGAAACATTAAGAGAAGAAGAGCAGAGCCTTTACCTTCTGCACCTCAAGGGCGCAGCCCATCAGCGCTCGCACACTGCCGACCTCACGCAGCGTCTTCTTACTATTAACATCAGCACGCCAAGACAGGTTCCTCAGCACGCTAGCTATCACCTGAAACAGCGAATCACAGCAAGGAGTCACTTGACAAATTTTTCTAAAGGATAGGTGGACTCTGTGACTTCATAGGCTGGAGGCAGAGCCATGTGTACTTACCTGCTGCAGGTCTTCACTCTCAGACTTGAGCTGAGCAACCATCGCTCGCATGCAGCCCTTCATAGAGCACAAGGTGGCCTGATGGGAAAAAACAGGACCGTCGTCATATTGCTTTCATCTAATTGGTTAATCAGTCTAAAGGGTAAATTAACTTCCTCTCACCTTATTGGCTACATCTCCAAAGGTGAGATTGGTGAGTGCCATGCCAGCGTATCGCCGCAGAGTGATGCTGTAGTGATCGCTGCTCAGACAGAACATCTCACAGTCCACCTGTAGCAGTTCCGCCACTGCCTGCAGACCACCTGCAAGGAGAGAAAACCGCAGTGTGAGTAACAGGAAACAGGAAGTAATAAAGCAGGAAAGAGGGAGCAAGAGGCAGGAAAGAGGGTTCAGGAAATGAGTAGGAGTAGGAGCAGGACACAGGGAGCAGGAAACTGGGAGTAAGGTGAAGGACACAGGGAGCAGGAAACTGGGAGGCAAACCCAGAGAAACCCACCAAGCTCATTCATGGCGTGCCGATGCTCTTCGTCAAAGGACAGCTTCATGAGGACACAGACCGCTGGGCAAATCTGATGCTCCACAGGGGACGGCACTGAGAACACACACACACACACACACGTTACACACACACCTGCTGACTGCTCACTGGTTGGCATGTGTGTGACATCACTCACTGGGGTTGTCCTCTTGGTCGACACCCCTCTCGTGATTCTCCTGCCAGGTCCAGCATGCCTCGCAGTAATGGCGCACCTGCTCCAGCAGGTGGAGCACTCTGATCTCTCGACGCCCCCTCTTATCGTCTGGCTGACTGTGCACAATGTTGTGGAGCGCTGCTGATGCCCGTGCGCGCGCCTCCTTACTGCCCCGGGAGTTACCTGGGCAACACAAGCAAACGAGTGAGGTCATGTGACAACGGGCGTATATATAATTGCTGAACAACCTGACTGTTACCTAGCAACAAGGAGTCCTTGTCGTTGCCATGCAGCAGCTGGATGAGCAGCGGCAGGCAGCCGGACTGACGCATGGCAATGCACGAGTCCTGTGAGCTCGACATGGCGAGCAGCGTCCGTGACATGTCGTCCTTATCATGCGTCCCCAGCATGGACAGCAGGCTGTACACCATCTCCACCTGCCAAGGGATGACACAGGTGTACCCCTCATGTGAGACACTGCTAAATGACACACAGGTGAAACAGTTTTGCTGTCAAGGTGACTTACTTTGGTTCCCAGATGGCTGGTGATTCGTCGGGGCACAGAATAACTCGTCTCATTGGCTGGCTCGTGATCCAAGCGGGTGACAGCGCTCTGCAGCAGGAGTGACGGTTTAAAATTCAGAATAAAAAAAAATAAATCAGATTCAAAGATCAGGTAAAAGATTCCAAGTGATGTCACATGACTGGATGCTAACCTGCGCGCCGGCCAATCCGGTGCTGTCGCTCGCCCCCTGAGCACCTTCGACCTGGAGAGGGAGGAGAGAAAGTGAGGCGTAGGCTGGGTAACAGATGAGAATGTGAGGTGAGGTGTTCGCATGTGATCCTTACAGGTGAGGTTACCTGCAGCCGGGCCCCAAGCCGCAGGATGTCTTTCTCGATCTGCTGAATCCGAGCCACGCGAGTCTGAAACACAGAGTACAGGTGTGAACACACAGGTACAGATACGGGTACAGGTACAGACACAGAAAGGTGAGCTCCTACCTGAGCTCTCCTCTCCATCTCCTTACAGGAGCCCAGCTGCTTCTCCATCGCTGTTCGCAGCTGATGGGCATCATACTCAAGCTGACGGCGATTTAAGTCGGTCTGCAGAGAGAACTGACACAGATTCCCTCATTAACACTAACCAGTCACCTGCTCACCTTACTCTAGCCCCACCCACTCCCACACCTTTGCAGGAGTTCTTACATTCCCGGTGAGCGGCAGACTGTCGATCCTCTTGGTGAGATCCTGCAGCTGAGCGTAGTACCAGTCCTTCTCCTTCTCCTCCTTATCCAGCTCCGCCAATAGGAGAGACCTGCCAAGGACAGCAGCCAATCACAGGGCAGGAGAAATAGGCGGGAAAGACAAATGAAGCAAATAAAAAATAGAAACAAATAGAAGACTGAATAGTCTGACCTTTAGCATCAGCTAAAAACAATTTAACCTTTAGATATTCTGTGTACAAGTACTACAATCAGTATATGTACGTGCTACCACACCAACACTATCCTCAGTAGTACCTCTAAAGCACTACTGTGTGTATTCTCAAAAAGGTTGACTCTGTTCATCTGGACGTAGTGTTTTCAGTGGGAGAAACGTTTCGTCACTCATCCAAGTGACTTCTTCAGTCTCAGCTGACTGCAGGTTTCCCCAACCTTATAAACAGTACATTTGCATAATGACTGAAACTAGCACCACTGAAGGAACAATGGGCTGTGAGGTCAGTTCCTTGATCATTAATATGCAAATTCTCATGACCGTTGATCAACAACTAC
>VURO01028637.1:0-25563 GCA_015108175.1 Pelvicachromis taeniatus | reverse complement strand
GTGTGTTTACTTACAGTGCTCCAAAACATATTCCAACAGTTCACAAATAATGCAGTTCCCAATTGTGCTCCTCCGATGCTCCCGAGTGTCTCCTTGTCTGTGGTAGCCCAGTGCACGAGTGGTGCTCCCCGAAACTTCTCTCCGCCCGACTCTCCAGGAGAGGAAGTAAAAGACCAGAAAATCACAGTTAGCAGGTTCGCTAGCCGACAGTTCCAGTTCAGTGTAATAATCCCACTTCAACGGTTGCCACGCATCCAGCTTAAACGCTGCTGGTCGTAGATGACGGCTGATTGGAAACAGCTGGCCGGGTAATGCGACGCGGGAGGACCCACGACAGCACGGAGGGACTTCCGGGTCGAAGGTCGCCCGGCTACTAATGGAGGTCGATGTCTATTTGTTGTGACATGTTTTTAAACCAGCGTTTATTAGAAACGAGCGTCAATAAGAGACAGGCCACTATTAGAAGATATAAAAAAGTACAAACATTTATTCTTTAATTTTCAAACGCAGTGACTTACTCTTGTATGTTTGTGAGAAGTGGAGCTGCCTATGAATTTAATGATCGTCTTGTGATGGATAATTGTTTTGCAGTGGAAAAAATGATTTAGACTTTAAAAGTTATATTCCTACTTAAGTAGCTATATACAGGTTGTATATACAAATATATTACCCTAAAGTAATTACGCTGATGTGTAATTATATTTCTGAATCATATATGTGATTATATTGGTTACAGTTACTGATATGTATATCTCTTTAATGTTGCATGTCTGTAGTTGATGATTTAAGAGGCATAGACAGAAAAGCGACTGGACTTTTTTACGTTTCTTGAAGACGTTTCACCTCTCATCCGAGAAGCTGGACTCTAAACTAAACAACATATTTGATGCTGTAACATGGTGGTTAATGCCAATAAAATGTTACATGATGTTACTGTAATAATAAGAATAAATACTGCTGTTAACCAGTGTATAGCACTTAATGCTGTCCTCATACCCAAACAGTGTGCTGACTGACAGTCATTTGAAACCAACAAGCTGGCCACGGAACAAGACCCATGCAGCTTAAATATCCCACTCCAATAAAATGGAGACAAATTGTATACCTTAACCTAAAAATGGCAACAAACTGTACGCTTTTCCTAAAACAAAAGACAAATTGAGTAAAGGCAGAGCAGAGCAGCTTTTACTGCTTTATTTCTTAAAAACATATGGAGAGTGCCATTAATGCGAGACCGCATCATGAAAATGGATGGAATAGAAAAAGGTTTCTATGCCCACTTGCCCGTGTCTGTATTACGAGACCAGACAGAGGGTACTTCAAATAAACACAGGATGCCACAGAAATGTACACTTTCCTCTCGAGGACCAGGGGCCAGGATTGGATCTGCACACCTAAACACTATATTCATTATGCTTTGGCCTCATAAAGTGATTACATTAGAGCTCGATGATTGGGACGAATACGCTGCCAGGGAGAGGTTCCCAAACAGAAACGGTCACTCTTAATGGATGGCTCACCCGGTCTCTCTATTTTATCACTTTCAAACACCTCATCTTATTGTCAGTGTTGGTCTTTCACAAAAACTGCCTGTTTCCATCGCTCTCCCTCTCCATTTACAAAGTGCAGCGTGAACTAGCGAGCAGCATGACGTTTACCCAGATGACACATGATGAGAAGTCAGAAAATTAAAAAATGAGCCCGTGGATTTACTTATGTTAGCTCATGTTAATCTGCGATGTTTGGAGTGTTCCAACGATTATTTTGTGATGAAGTGCTGCAATTTATTTTTTTGGCCCAAAAGATTTCCATCAAATTGTCTACTTGTGTTCAGCTTTCATACATCTGAACAACGTTCAGCAGTAAATGAGCAGTAGATGCTTACTCTATTTTTCTCAGCAATCCCGCTGATGTTTAGTTTTACTTTTCCTTTTGGCAGTAACACAGTACAGTCAGTAAAGACATTCATTTCGTTTTATGGCAATTTGTTTTTTTGTTATTATATGTACGGCATTCTGTCAACTGATTGACGTGTGCGCTATATAAATGTTCAAAGGCATGCCAACACTGCTTTGGAGCTATTTTTTAAAGTGTCTTCATGTACTTGAGTGAACTTTTTTTTTTTCTTTTCTTTTTTTCTTTCTCTTGCTGTCCCTCTTCCCCTCTGTTTTTCTCCCCCTCACTCCCCCTCTTTCTCACTCTCCTTTTCCTGTCCCCCAATCATGTCATGTCTGTAACAAATGAAAATTAAATAAATAAATAATAATAACAAAGGTCAATCAAATGGATCACTAAGGCAAAACCGTGATGGTCCTTTTGGAAGAATAAATCCGTTGGGCATCCTTCCTGACCTTCAGACAATAATTCTGATAGGTAAAGATCCCCCCCAAAAAAGAAAGAAAGAAAATATGCAATTGACTGCAACACATGAAATAATTAACTCCATCAAATTGTGGACACATTGCAGCATAGGGTCGTTCATATTTTCTTCCTCCTTTGTTGTTTCAAGGTTACTAAAGATAAGCAGAAGTCAGTGTTAAAGGACAGGGAAGATAAAATTCTCCCATGCAGAACGGTTATTGCCTTGATGTTCTTGATGTGCCATCTAATTGCAGTTATAGCGAAAAAAAACTAAGAATAAAAGCTTAATTGACTTTTCTCGATCTACAGTTTTATAGTACATGTACAATGAGAGCTATTTTATTTTGTTTTATTCTAAAAAGTAAATCTGAGCTTATTTTTACTGCAGCAGTTCTTTGTGGCTTTGTGTTCTTGAATACTTGTGTGATTGCAGCTACTTCCATGGATTCCAGTTTTAACCCTAACATGACTAAAACATAACTTTAAGCTTTCATTATGGCTCAGGATTGGTGTCCAGATCAACGTTAGTAAAGAAGTTATTTGCAAGACTATCTATCTTTGAATTATTGCAGTGTTTCCAACATTAGCACTATATAAAAACCTGTAAAGACAGAAAACGTCATTCTGAGAGAAACTGAAATATTTAGAATTTAGAAATGTATTCATCCATACAAATTATAAATATGTTGATAGAACCATAAAAATTGCGATCGACTGTCGAGTGGTGTGAGAAAGTGTTTGCTCCCGTCCTGATTTCCATTGTTTTTTTTGTATGTTGTTGCCAATCACAAAATAGGCCCATTCTTTTTCTCTCAAATGAGAAGTAGATGAAACCAGGGAGTGCGACACATTATGCTTATGATCTCTGGGCCATAACAAAGGCCTGTAAGTTTTACCATGCAGGGTTTGAAATACTGTAAATGCCACAGTGGATTTGCATTTTGGTGAGCTACACTGAACGTACTCATAACCCATCTTTTATTTGTTACCTTTGAAAAGTCTTCTGTTTAAAACAGAACAAAAATAATGACGCTTTTTTATTATTAGGACTAACATAGACCACATTAATCTGCCCCGTGTCCTACTCTAACAAGACAACCTAACAGCAGAAACGCACACAAAGTCACACAGTTCACGTCAGATCACACACAATCTGAAAACTTGTCACTTCTACGTTCTACTGAAGCCCCCTTCCCCCCACACCCCCCCCCCCCCCCCCCCCCCCCCCCCCCCAGCCTATATGCACATACACACACCCGCTACACCACAAACACACAGCTGTTTGACTATCAGCCATGGCGACTATAAAGAGCTTGTTGTGTGGAGGTTAGTGATGGAGACGGGTGGGGGTTCTGGCCTGACGCTTGCTCTGACAGCTCCTTTGTTTTTTTCCTTGACTTCTATCAATCTAAAGATAAGGGAGACAAAGAGAGCTGGAAGAAAAGACAGAAAGAAGGGAGCAAAGCCACAAAAGAAATAATGTGAGAACAGATTACGAGAACATGCATGAAGTTATCTTTGCAGAATACATTTAATAACAATTTTTGACAGCTTCATCTTCTGATCAACTGTTACGCTCTGCAGCGCCCTACCAAACATATTTTGTAAGTGTAGGGGGCAATCTTGTGTCGTCACGACAACCATTCATCTTGCCTTATGGGCAAAAAGTGTAAAATACAAGAGGGGAGTGAATGCTGTGCAGCTGGGACTCTGCTGAAGCACAGTGCCATCCCGCAGCTGGGATATAAGGCCATCTTTGTCTGCCACAGGTGTCCGCCTGATACAAATGCATGGACGGCTGTGCTCACACATGCATGCACGGCGATGTTCATGTGCGCACAGTCCGTGACACAAAGCCCACCACATACATCGGACCTACTTATTGTATCCTGAGTGACAGATGCTCTCAAGGCATGGAAAAATAACGTGTGCGGGAAGCAAATAGAGATTTGATTGTATACAGATAAAAGATTACGGGGGGGGGTTGTGCCATGCTAAGTTTGTGCCAAACTCCATTTTACATTTTGGGGAAAAGATAAGAAAATTCCATTAAAGTAGAGCAGGAAAAATAAAATAAGATGCTGACTCAGCCATTCCATATACCACCACAAAAACGAGAAGGGGGTTCCAGAGAAAAAAAATGTTTGCTGAAAAACTTTTTTGGCTTCCATGTTTGTGCTCTGCGGTCTCCAAATCAAGCGCCGTTTTCGTTTTTTCACGAGTCGTGTGCCAGACCTGTCGCCACCCATGGCCTTGAATGGCTTCTTTCATAGGCCAAGCGAGCTGACCAGCGAGCCTTCTCTGTTGAGTCTGGCTCTTCTCTGATCAGGATTTTCTTTATCACTTTAAAATGCATAAACATTTCTAACTTAAGCTTTACAGTTCTTTTCTAACACTATTCTACTCTTTTTTGCTGCAGACCTTTATCCCTTTCCCACCACCCCACTTGAGATGCTTCTTCCTACCCAGCATTAGTAAAAATCTCAGGTTCGGACCTTCATTTATGGTCCTTGGTCCGCAGCCAGGGCTGAAAAGGGTGTAGCATCCCTTTCCTCAGACAGGTTTGGATTTCAAATGGATGCCAGCATGGCCCTGCTGCAAGGTGGGACCACAAGTCGGACCACCAGGGCCCCGGCTAAAAGCCTCGTCTGTTTACTGAAGGAGGTCGGTGTGTGTGCGTACCGTGGGTGGTGCCGCCACTACTTGAGTTTATATTTAATTTGGTTTTTGATGCAGAATGCTATTTCGATCAGGAATGACGAGGTCTAACGACGGGTGCTCTCTTCCTCGAGTTTTTTCCACGGCACCCCAGGGTGACACGCGAAGCCCGAGCGTCAGCGGCTTGCGGTGGGAACCGAAAAAACGTTGCGCGACAGCAGCAAACAGGTAGAGTTTTTGTTTGGTCACGGGAGTCGGGAGTGGGGGAGGTTGCGTCTCCTCCTAGGTGGCCTGGAAAATGGAAGCGGAATGGTCAGTTGATTTGTTGTCTCAGAAGTTTGCTGAAGTTTGCTGAAGGTGGAAGCAGAGTTATTGCAAATTTTTCATCGGGAAACACCAGTAATTGCCACGGTCCCCGCTGCCAAAGCCGACCACGGTTTCTTCAGATGCAAGGCTGGTGTAAATACATCGTCTTTGGAGTCCATAATTATGCTAAGTGTAAATCTCTGAAACCACAGTGTCTCCAAGGGCAGCAGTCAAACCTGGGCTTGAACCAGTGATGCACCGAGAAAGGGCAAGCAGCAGCTGAGCTAAATAGACCGCATTCACTCGGGACGCCCTCCAGACACTTTTCCCAACATACATGTCACCACGCTTCTCTTCCTCTCCTCCCATATCCAGTCCTGCCTTCTTCCTTTCACATTCTGCAAACAAGGCTATGGCTGTCCAACACACGAGGCTGCAGTCCTGCTGTTGCTGGGGAAGTCAAGAACCTACCAACTATATCCATACATGTCTACCTCCTAACCAGGCCAGGAAGAGTCACAGACCATTTAACTCGTGTATTAATGACCAACAAGAGCCCGCTGCCTCTAAACTACAGTGTACAGTATATGAACCCATGAGAGTATATGCAGACAGAGGCTGGGGAGAAAAGTGCAAAGGGCAAAGTGCCAAGACAAAAAGAAATGAGGTATGGGAAGCTGGAAACAGAAAGAAAACAAAACGGCAAAAACAGAAAAGAGCAGATAACAAAAGGCAAGTTCAGCGCTGAGAGCGTAGTATAGTGAGTCACCCAAGTAAACAGAAATGACTTTCAGCGGGGATGTGGGGTGCAAATCTGATGAGAAACAGGAAGAAAAAGGACGGTGAAAAATGTTTTGTCATCGTTTACGGATTGCAGAATCTGCTCTGCGCATCAGAATGGAGGTTATTGGCAGTCGCTGTGTAATTCACTTTGGCCTAGACACCGAACAGCAAAACCCTGGTAACTGGCTGTTGCTAGGGAAAAGGTTGTATTCCAGTTGGGGAGTGGTTGCTGGACGTTGGTGCCAGTCACGAGTGTGAAATTGGTTGCAAAGTTCTATACATTGCTGCACTGAAAACCTCGGTGCAATTTCTTTGGTTGCTAGCAAATGGGTGCAGTTGCCTGTAGTTTGCTTGGAATACTTGTCCACTGGGACATTTCTATGTACAAGATAATAAAGGCGGTCCATTGTAATTTTAATGTTCTGTCTGGATTTTGCATTTAATTTCTGCCTTAAACTAGAACAAAGTCAAACAAGCAGAAATCAAATAACTGTGTTCTTACATCGGTCAGTAACTCCCATTTAATTTTTCAGACTTCTCTTGATGTCCAGCTGAGAGGTCAGGATTAGAGAGAGATTGAGGGATGGTTTAATCAGCCCCTCACCGCTGGAGCTCTGACTCTCGCCCTCTGACCTCAACCATATGATCCCACCCTCCGGCAGTTCCACGGGAGATTCAAAGGGCTGCTAGGACCGGTCGGGCATCATTACGATCTGAGGGGTCGACGGGAGCATGGGGACACATCAGAGGCATGACATTCCCCCGCTGGGCTGAGCTTGTCCCCTCAGGTGTAACGCAGGCTGGCAGCAGCTATGCTTCTTTACTCTGTGAATTCTACAATCTGTTCAAATGCTGACACTGAAACACTCGACATTCAGGTGGGTCTGTGTCTTTATAACTTCATATACAAAAGTGATCATTTATAGTTCTACCATAACTTCTAGATTTTTTGAATGCAAAAAGTAATTTTGATATAAGACAAAGCTAACCTGAGTAAACGTGGATTAACTTTGATTAATAACACATTCTACAAATGAGTTTAATTTCACTAGCTACGCCCAGGCCTGATTGATTCAATAGGTCTGGCAGTAATCAACCAACCTGGCTGACAAAGTGAAGTCGGGTAAAATAGGCTAAAATATGTTTTGAAAAGCAACACATGGATCTAAAGAAACAAACTAAAAATGTAAATGTTGTATGAACTTGCTGTATCGTAAGGCAGTAGGACTCCAGCTAACCGCATTAAGAGCCATTATCTGCAAACAAAGAAAAACTTGCAACAGTAAAGAACCTTCCCTGGAGTGGCTGGTGACCAAAATTACTCGAAGAGACCTTTGATAACTCATCAGGGAGGTCACAAAAGAACCCAGAACTACATCTAAAGACTTCCAGGCCTCACTTATCTCAGGTAAGGTCAATGTTCAAGATTCGACACCAAGAAAGGGACTGGGCAAAAATGGAAATCCATGGGAGAGATCCAAAGAGAAAACCACCACAGACCAAAAAAACTATAAAGGATCATCTGACATTTGCCAAGAATCATTCTGATGATCCCCCAAGACTTTTGGAAAAAAAAAAATTGGTGGACTGACGAGACAAAACCTGAACTTTCTGGAAGTTTTGAGTCCCGTTACATCTGCTGTAAAACACAGCAATTCATAAAAATAACAGAGTCAAACATGGTGGTGTTTTGATGGTCTGGAGCACTTTGTTGGACCTGGACGACTTACTGCTCCTGATGGAACCATGCATTCTGATCTTTACCAGAAAATCCTGTAGGAGAATGTTTCGGCCATCAGTTTGTGCCCTGAAGCTCAAGCACACTTGGAGTTCTGCAGCAGGACAATGATTCAAAACACACAAACCAAGTCCAACTTTGAATGACTGAAAAAAAAAAAGAGTGGCCTAGTTAAAGTCAAAACTAAATCAGATTGGGATGCTTTGGCGTGACCTTCATGCTCAAAAAGCCTCCACTGTGACTGAATTAAAACAATTCTGCCAATAAGAGTTGGCCAAAATTCCTCAGCAGCGATGTAAAAGACTCGTTGCCAGTTATTACAAATGCTTGATTGCAGTTCTTGTTGCCAAGGGTGGCACAACCAGTTATTAGATTTAAGCGGCAATTACTATTTCACATAGGGCCAGGTAGGTTTGGATAGGTTTTTTTCCCCTTAATAAAAAACTGTGTTTTGTTTCTACTCAGGTCAATCTTTATCTAACGTAACACAAATTTGTGTGTAACGGAGTCAACTACAGTGCCACGAAAAAGCATTTGTCCACTCTCTGATTTGTTTTTTTGGATATCTGTCACACAAGCAAAGTACAGGAGGTTAAGCACGATAGAAGGCACATGTTATAAAGGACCTCAAAGCAGTTATTAAAATAGTTCAGCTTTTTGTATAGTGTGAGAATGTGGTTCCAACTTTGCACAACCTTCACGCAGTAACTGCAGGGAGACCTGAGGTTTGTTGTCGTTGGTCACTTTCAGTCCGATATTCTTGCTCTTGTGCAGGATTGATGGAGACCCTGTATGTGTCCTTCTCCATGGGCCCACTGTCTCATAATCTTTCCATGGTTATAGGCCAGCTGCAGTTAAAAACAGCTTTAAAGTAGCTACAGATTAAACTTTCCTCTGTTTTGTTTAAAGTGTGCCCCTGTCACCCCCACCCCAATATGTTCTAGACTGCTGCTGTGTGAACAAAGACTGACAGACAACCATGACCATTACAAGCGCACTGACGGATCTAAGCACATGACCCAAGGAGTTTAAATATGCGTACGCACACCTACTTATATATAAAAGTAAGCCCACACACAGGAGCGATGAACACACACGCTCACACACTCCCACATGTACTCAATCATTATTTCCTTTTTTTTTTTGCCTTTGTGCAGAAGCACAGCCCGTTCGGCCGTGATGTCACTGATGAGGTCACTGCTTAGGTCACCAGCAGCACATTGATGTTCCCCCGAGAACCGCTGGTAATTATGAAGTCATGGATCAACAGACACTCACACCCCCATCCACACACACATACACACCTCATCTATTTGCAGCTCCAGCTGGTTCCTGGGTCATCTTACAGAGCTCTCCATCAGCAGGAGCAGCGGCAGCCTGAGAAAACTCACACCATGTTCCTGCTGCAAGATCAACTTCAGAGTGTTTGGATGGAGTGTCAGGTGAAAAATCACCACACGCCACAGCGGGGACACCCCTGCAGTTCATCTCTGAAAAAAAAAAGTCACTGATCTGCACTTATAGGTGTCCCTGTGGAGAAGTGAAGAGAAACTTATGCAATTATTATATCAAGGAACGGGATGTCATGGCTCTGTGGAAAAAGTATGGACAGTTTTCCTTGTTTTGAAAAATAAAATGATAGCCTGGCTTATATCGATATTGATAATAACAAATGGATCAATAATCAGTATCGGCAGATATTTTTTCTATTAAATGCAGAAAATACAAACATATGTCTTATGTATACTTATTTATGGGTCCTTATGGAGATAACATGACAACACAGTTTGTTTGCGCTCTGCGCGGCTCAGCTCGGATCAACTCGTTGTTGTGTTTGTGGCGTTTCAAACCAGGAAGTAGAAGAATACCCTCTGCTGGACAAGTTATGGAACGCCAACACTCGTCAGATGGTTGAAGGGTGTTTCTCCCATCTCTCCTTTACTTTTTAAAAAAATTTCATTTATTGGCTGATAACTTAGAATTTGTTGGAATTCACTTTGTGGTGTTAGACTGAATATGTTGCATGTTGCTAAGTAACCTCAGCTACTGTATTTGTCGCAATGTTTTAATTCAATCATACATTCTAACAACTTTACTGCTGGAGATTTATTCATAAAATTTGTACTTTTTCATTTCTCCTTTTATCTGACAGCTCCAGTAAAAGTCGTGAAGTTGGCAGTATTTCCTTCTACAAAGTAACATAAGATATTTTCTTATGTTACTTTGTACATTTGTCATAGAAAACAGCAGATCCACAGGGATCATATGTTTACACACATTTGCTGCTTGTGGATTCTTTGTTGAGTTTAGTTATTTTGGAGCATCTGTTTTAGGTGACTGAAAAAACAGCGAGGTCGTCTGGCTGTCTTAGCTGTGTGGAAAATAAACTTTATTCAGAAGAGTTCATGCTTTGTAGTTCTTATTCATGTTATAAACTCAGATTATACAAAAAAAAGGGTAATAATGTGTTCATCTTATTCAAAATATCACAGCAGTATTAACGTCTTCCTGTTCGTCTCTTTAGTAACATGTGAGGCAAACGCATAAGAGGAGTTCAATTGCCTGCTTAACATCTAAACAACTGAATCAAGTTAGCCTTAAAGCTGAAGGCCCCCATTTTTTTTTTTTTAATATTCTAGGAACCACAAGGAAGCCAGCAGTCTAAGAACAAGGTGCTCTGATAGGGTGATACAGTAATGTGAGGTCTTTAAGATAAGATGGGGCCTGATTATCAAAGACCTTGTATTTGTGAAGGAGGACTAATTGATGACAGGTGACACTAATGAGGCTAGGGCTTCGAGAACCAAGCCAGGAAGTAAAAACAGACGAGAAACGTGACCTTTACACCGTTACAGGAAGTAACCAAAAGAGGAATAAGAGACGCACCTGTGGAAGACGCAGATGGAAGCAAAATAAACAAATCAGAAAACAACTATAATAAATTAGAAGTGAAATAAATGTAAGATCGGCTTTCAGTCGAAGTGCAGCCACTACCCCTGCCCTCCACTGACATCAGCTCAGTGTGGTCGAGCACATTCTGCGGGAGCCACATATAAAAATCACCTCTGGACGCAATCAGGCTCTGATCTCAAGTAATGCACTTTGCATTAAGCTGCCCCACACTGCATCCTAATTGCACACAGGAGGCCGAGTGTGCGTCCGCTTACTGTACGTATATGTACGCATGCACGTGGGTTTGTATGACATCATGGCTAATCACAGATTATACTTCTCAGTGAGCGTAAAGCGCAGTGGAAGTGCAGCATGTTCACATGCACACAAAGGCACAATTGTGGACGAGGAAACGCGCGTGTGTTTGCCCTGTTTCTGTTTCCCTGACACACATACAGACACATGATTTTAACAGTGTTTCTTCAGTTACCTCATGATCTCACTGCTGGTTGTTTAAAGTAACCCCTAACAAAGGGTCTGAAAAGGGTTTGCACACATATAGGTGTTTTTATGCCTTTTACGTGCGATACATACAAACATAAATACTGAACAAAGGCATGCTCACACACACACACACACACACACACCTTCCTTTGTGTGCATCTGCAATATGTCCTATGCCATCCCACCTCTGTGTGTGTGTAACTGTGTGTGTTCTAGGCATAACTATGTGTGAGCAAAGTGGTTATGGAGCAGATCTGGCAGCCATCCCACTCAGGACATTTGACCTTGGAGAGTTTTTTTTTTTTTTTTTCCTTTTTCAGCCCCTCTCCCCTTTTCCCCTAGCAGAGGCTAAAAGGCTCAAAAGGGTGGAAAGCAAAATATTTTCTTTAGCCTCCTGGACGCCAGGTTGCATAAAAGGTTCCAAAGCTGTTTGCATCAAACCTCGACCGTCGAAACCACAAATTCTGTTTTTCTAGCCATAAAACTCCCCCCGTCGAAAAAGAGGAGGTGAAAAAAAAGAAAGAAAAAAGATTTCCATTCAGTCGATTCTTATGAATTTAAATGAACTGAAAAAAAAAAAAATGGTTTACTCCCCAGTGGAAAACATGGAGTTAAATGTATGTGCTCGTGAAACGGAAGCAGATGAAGACACGGGGTGCTCGATCAATCGGTGTGATTTATACACAGCTGCACGAGCAAAATGCAAACCGTCATTCTGGTTAACAACGCCACAAAGCGCTTTACAAAGTATATTTGTGATATTAAGAATTTTAAAGGAACACTCTTCTGAGATTTTGAAATTAAGATCTGGTAAAAGCAGTTGGTGCAATAAGAATGAAGCAAATGTGAAGATAAGTCATGACTTCTTAAATATTAGCTGAGAGGTCGGAGGGTTGGAGGTTTTCGTTATAAGGGTTAGGTACAAGGCAGTGGTCTAAAACTGTTGCATCCCACCAGAGAAACACAAACAAAGGACAAACAATTGTTGTATGCCATTATTAAGTCTGCAGCAGGTAGGGCTAGATTTACAGGAGAATGTACCTGATGGGAACAAGACAACAGATGGACATGGGGGGGACATTGTTGTCAGTTTTTTCAAGCCTTGGTTTTAAACCCGTACGTGACAGAAGAGGCGTAGATCAGACTGAGAAAACGAGGGAAACTGCACACTCACGCAATGACTTGTCAGTCACATGGTTGGCGGGGAAAAGATTATGGTTTCAGGTAAAATACAAAAACAGTTACCCTTCACGGTGAAAAATGACGGGTTGGGAGTGACAGCTCAACAACTAGTCTCACTAATGCTATAACCTGGTGCGTCATGGCACTGATGCCAAAGGACACACTGAATGTTAATGAGCCACAGCAGTGGCACCAGTGATGAGTGGGCTGGCTGTATTCAAAAAGAGTTTAAACTGGGGACTTACACCATAAACTCATTAGAAAAGTGATCAAGGGAGCCATGTTTCCTCATAAGCTTCCACACGACTGTAGTCCTTTTTGCAACCGCAAGAGCCATCTCCTTTTGGCCATCAAAAAGGATCCATGTTTAAGAAGCTAATGCTTTTGGCTTTTCAGACTTTTTGAAAACCAAGACCTTGACTCATGCAGAACAACATCAACCACAAAAAACCCTCAACCAACCTGGAGTCACTGTTTCAATTCAATTCACCAAAATATACATAGCACCAAATCACAAAAACCGATGAATAAAGGTGATTCACATTATAAGGTAAAGTTCAAGTTCAAATGTTATTTGTCACAGGCAGCAGACGTGGCCACGCCAAACATCAGGGACAGCAGAAAGAGCAGAAAAAAAGAATGCTATTCGAACTGGGCTCCTAACTGGGAGACCAGTTTGAGGACAGTAAAAAAAAAACACCTCAGCACAAAAAAAGCACATGAATATCCACATTTACACCATCTAGGGCACGTGACATGCAACCGTTGGGTGAGGGTCTAGGGTAAGGAGGCGGTGCGGACAGCAGCCATCTTGTTCTGCAGCCGTTTCCAGCGAGGGACAGACCTGTTGTCTGCATCGTGTGGTAGCAAGCATCGGAGGTGTTTGGGATGGGTGAGGGTGGGTGAGTGCGTATCTGTGTCAGTCTACATGCCTGTGTGTGCATGTGTGTGGGTGTCCTGTGTTCAGCTTGAGAGAGTGTCCTTTCACCCAGTTAAGCAGAAGTCAACAGTCCCCAGCCTACGCAGTAGGCCAAAACAGTCCAAAACACAGTCTCATTATCAGGGGGAAGAATTTTTGTGTGGCCTTGGGGGTAGCTGCGACTAAAGAAGATGGTAGTTGTTTGGTGTTGCATTTTACAGTTGGTGTAATATCCGTCACTGGTCACCAGCTCTATCAGTTTCCCGCTGAAGATCCGTGAGCTTCTCCAAGATCTTATCCATATTGCGTTCAGTGAACACAGTCTGATTACTCACAGCTCTCCCCATCGCTTCGATCATAGCTGCCAGCCTTGTGGGCTTCTGAACAGCTCTAACCTCTTTCTTCAATCTTCGATAAGCCAGGGCCAAGCCAGCTTCGATCAGCAAGAATCCTGTAATCATGGTTCCCAATAGGTAGATATCCTCGATGTCCTCAATCGACAGTCCCGCCAGGCACACAACGCACCACTTGGCCCAACCATCCATCGAGTATCTGGCAGGAGTATCTCTCCCGAACCCAGACTTCTCGTCAAGAAGAGAGTGTCAATTTCGTTAAGGGACCAGTTTATCAAATGCATAATTCTTTTGGTTTTAGAAAACAGGATTGAGAGACTCTCTGAGGGTTAGAAAGTTACACGAGACTATATCAGAAGAATCTTGAACTTGGAGCAACCAACTGGAAGAAAATACCTATAGCTGTCTGTTTAACGTATTGTATATGATTGTGTTATTATCCACCCTCGATCTTTGACTTTTGTGCTAGTTGAAAGGTTGGGTATATATTGCATCACAATACTTTTCGACTTTTGTGTTTTTAATTCTTTGCAACTGATGAAACATTTATCTTTGAAGGTAAAATATAGTTCCATGCTTGCTTAATACAGAATTCTAGCAGCTCAATAGTTCTGGGCTTACTTTATAATATTTCTCCTTCATGTAATTTGCCAAATATTTTCACTGGGTGGCAGGTCTTATGACAGTGCTGTTGAGATATTTAAACAATGTAGTTTGAGGTTCAAACTTTATGGATGCAACAGAAGTCTGGGTTTATGTACAGTAGTTTCAGAGGTGTTCCTGAACCCATGCAGTGGTTTTCAGTTCAGCTCAGTTCAGTTCAGTTCAGTTCAATTCAGTTTTATTCCTGTAGAGCTAAATCAGAACAATGGTTGCCTCAAAGCACTTTTTATTGCAAGGTAACCTTTGCAATAAAATACAGTAATGCAATAATACAGAGAAAACTCCTTGACCCACTATGAATAAGTGCTTGGCAACAGTGGGAAGGAAAAACTCCCTTGTAACAGGAAGAAACCTTCAGTAGAACCAGGCTCAGGGAAGGGCAGCCATCTGTCACGATGGTTGAGGATGAGGGTAGGGAGATAGGACAAAGACAGTGTGGAAGGGAGCCAGAGATTGATAGTAACTAATGATTAAGTGCTGTACAAACACATAGAAAGTTGGAAAAGCTGAATGAAGAAGAAACCCTCAATGCATCATGGGAAGTCCCCAGCAACCTAAGCCTTTTGGATGACTAACAGAGGATTCAGGGTCACCTGATTCAGCCCTAACTATTTGTTTTATCAACAAGAAAAGATTAAGCCTAATCTTAAATGTAGAGATAGTGTCTGTCTCTCAAATCCAAACTGGGAGCTGGTTCCATAGAAGAGGGGCCTGAAAGCTGAAGGCTCTGCCTCCCATTCTACTTTCAAATATCCTAGAAAACCATAAGTAAGGTTGGTGGTTCGCATGTCTGCATGCCAAATATCCTCGGGCAAGATGCCAACTTCAAGTTTCACTCTGATGACCAATGGAATATGAATGTGTATAAATGTTAGATGGAAAGCGCTTACATAGAAAAATGATAGAAAAAAGTGCATGTCTAAATGGGTGCGAATGGGTGAATGAGTTAAGTTGTATGAAGTGCTTTGAGTATTCAGGTAAGTAGGAAAGCGTTATATAAGAGCCAGTCTATTTACCATATTAGAAGATTGAGTGTGTTGCTGACATGGGATTTAAAATGAGCATGCAGCTCTCAAAAAACAATCACATTTCTTAATCTCAGCCTTTTATTTACAGTATTTATAAGTAACTGACGACAGTAAAGGCTTTAAATTATTTGCAGACTGATTAATTATTAATTTCTCTTTTAGACAGTTCACTGTTTTTGCAGTTGTTGTCTTATACTTTCTCAATTCATCATAAATCTGATTGTAATGGAAACCGCCACATCAAAAAATGTCCCTTTAAATAGTCACAATATTCAGTATCAAAAAGTTGGTAAATTTCAGTTTGCAGATGACATCATCTTAAAAGGACTGCAAATGTCTAATGTAGGCATTTAAACTGTAGAAAGAACATGCATAAGGACTAATTTAGTCTTTTTTTTTTACTATCACACTCTAAATCATTGAGCCAGTTCCAAACCAGCACACACCACACTGTGGTCTCACCCAGTCTTACTCCCAGCACCAGCTCTTCTCTCTGTTCTCCTACAGATTCTTCCAGGGCCATTCCAGAGATAGCTCTCCACCGGGCATTTGATTTAATCCAGACCAAATGCTAATAGGGCTGTTTGGTTGCTGGCCATCTGCCTGGGCTGCTGGTCAACTATGGCAAGCTGTGCTGAGCTGTGCTGTGCCCAGCCTTTCTGCCAAAGTCTGAGCTGCCCAGAGACCACTTCACAACCAGAGGACATTTGACGGCCAATTGTCCACATTGACTGGGAACAGAATCCACAGTGGGTAATATGATCAAACTGATCTTTTCATGATTTGGGGGTGCTACTTGTCCATCTCTCACTCCCACACTATTAAAATCCACATCAAAGAATGACTTGTAGAAAACTGAGCACTTGGTTGTCACTAATGCAGCTAGCTCTGAGCATTTATTTATCCAGGGAAAATTACTTGAGCTCTTTGTACAGTTGCTCACATACAGTTGGGGGAGTTTCAAGATTCCTACATTTGTACAGAATAGCTGCACTGGGGCCCAGCACCACACTCAAGGGTTCCTATGCAAACAATGACCTTGTTCTAACTTGTGTACATGTTTGAAATTACTCATAATTTAGTCAAAATTCTAGGACCCAACAAGCACAGCTTAATAATCCTTCAAGTATTCTATTAACCTTGTAAAACTCTCGATTTCTACTTCTACAGTACAGAATGCTTCTTATGCATCAGTAATGCAGAGAATGCAGCTACCACAGTTGTAGATAAGAGCACACCTTTATGTCCTTTTGTGAAGAAACATATAATTAAATTAATTGGAAGATTGGTTTGGCTGCTTATAACCAGATTGAGCCTCAAGGGTTGAAAATGAAGCCAATGTCGAAGTGCCAAATAACTGTAATTCCTCATGTGGCCACTTGAAACTGACTCACAAAGTCAACCCGTACAAACTGTCCTTTAAATGGGACACATTTGCAGCACATTTTGTCATTCATAAAAGATTTTTTTAACATACTTATTTGAGTTTTTTAAAGCATAAAATTAGGGTAGCTAGAGCCAATTTCTGTCTACCTGACTTCACTTTCTCCAGTTTGAGTCACTGAACTCAAATGAAAAAACTCCAAAACTGTTGCAAGCGTAGCTTTGCATTTACCAGGAAGTGCAATTTGCATTTGTGATTAAAAAGGTGGACAAACAGCGGCATGCCTCTCACCCCCTCCCCCCCCCCCTCCCCTCTAGTCACTGGATTAGAAAACAGCTTAGAACAATTAGTCACTGCAAGGTTTGGCCGTGAAATGTTGCAGAGTAACCCCCTGGACTTGTTTCCTTTTCTGCCCGTGCCAGAGCCTCCCATACAATATGCAAGAGCCAAGGCCTACTAAACAGCCTTTTATTTTCAGTATGTAGTTTCTCTTATTGATTCTTTATTGACCTAAGGTGTCCTCCAGTGAATGTCTAGTGTTTTATTAGTTAAAGTTGATTGGCACTAAATATCAGCTATCTATGTCTTTGCAATGTACCAGTACAGTTTACGGAGGCAACTCACACTCCAAGGTTGATAGTTTTAACGGATAGCTTAACACCAAAATGCTTTCAGATTTTTTAAATGCTTGCATATACCGCTGATGGATGATCGATAGCTACATCCAACTTCTTCCACACAGTCTTTTGTATCTCATGTAAGGGTTTAACTTTTTACAGTTAATAATTTTAGTTTTAGTTTTTTTCATCAAGTTTTGTGGTAAACTATGGATTCATTATTTACTTTCCAAGTGTGGTAGTGCTCCTCCTGTTCCTCCTTGTACAAAGGAGCAGATATCAGTCCTACTGATGGGTTAAGGACCTTCTACAACCTCATCCAGCTCTCTTAGAGCAACTGCCTATGTCCTAGAATTTCTTCCTTGCTCTTGAGACTGTGCTTGGAGGCAAACCATCTGGCAATGTCACGTATTGATGTGTCATCCTGGAGACCTACCTGTCCAAGCTCAGTATGCTCCAGGTATTGCTTCATGCTACCAATAGTGACACTGACACTAGCAAAATGTAAAACTAGTGAAAAAAAAAACAGTCAGAAAAGAGGAGAAGGGAAAAAAATGTGTCTCCACTGTGCATTACTGTTTTGGGGAATGTCTCCTATTTGCTCCTCTAGTGAACTTTTTAAGTTTATTAACACCAAAGCAGCTGAATGTGATTAACAATGCTCTCTGCTACTTAAATGACCAGATCAATATCCCAGACGTTTAATTGACTTGAGGCATATAGGGAGAGAGAGAGAGAGAGCAAGAGATCATCAACAACATTTGAATATTGCACAAGATGCAGTGAAATGCAGTTTTTAAACAATGACTTCATTTATTTGAGAAAAAAAAACTAACCTATGTGAAAAAGTAATTACAGCCAAAACATGAATTGCCTGTTCAATGTGAAGTAAGTTTTTAAAAAAAATCTCAAACAGCAACACATCATGGCACAAACTAAAGCAACTTATTGACATCTGTCAACCTGGAAAGGGTTAAAAAGGCATTTCTAAGGTGTTGGGTCTTCAGTCAATTATGGTGAGAGCCTTTATCCACAAATGAGGAAAACATGGAACAGTGGTGAACTTTTCCAAGAGTGGCTAGGCTGGGCTGGGAATTTATCAGAGACTTTGGGACAAACATTCTGTGGACTGACAGGATAAAGGTTTAACCTGTTGAAAGGTTTGAGTCCTGTAACATAAAACTGTTGTAAAACTAACACAGCATTTCATAAAGAGAGCATCGTTCCAACAGTCAAAAACAGCAGGACTTCGCTGCTTCAGGACCTGGATGACTTGCTGCAATTGATGGAACCATGATTTCTAGTCTGTAACAAAAAAATCTCGAAGATGTCTGGCCATCCGTTCATGCCCTGTAGCGCAAACATACCAGTGAGTCTACCTTTGAATGTCTCAAAAAACCCACAATGAAGGTTTTGGCGTGGCCAGGTCAAAGTCCAGACTTAAATCTGATGAAGATGCTTCAAACAGACTGATTGTGTTTAAAAATCCTCCTGTGTGGCTGAAATAAAACAGTTATCCAAAGAATAGCGGGCCAATATTCCTCTACAGTGATGTGAAAAACTCATTGCCAGTTATCGCGAACGCTTGATTGCAGTTATTACTGCACAGGATGGCACAACCAGTTATTAGGTTTAGGAGGCAATTACTTTGTCACATAGGGCCAGGTAGTTTTTTCCCCCTAAATAAATGAAATTAAATAAAAAAAACAAAACAATATTTTGCCTACTATTAAAACTTCCTTAATGATCTGAAACATTTTAGTGTGACATACATTTCGTTGTAGATGTACGATGAAAATACAGTGTTCTATATGCAAAAAACCAAAGAAATCAAAAAGAGGGCAAATACTGTTTTACTGGACTGAATACACAGTCTGAATACCTCCCTTGGTATCTACCTTAATCACAAATTTCATGATTTTCTGCAGTCCTAAAACCCCACATACAGGTGAAGCGCTTAACAGCATCTAAGTGGGCACTTTCATTTAGCATCTGTTTTTGTTTTTTTTTCCCCCAAACCAGCTCTTTCCTTGACATTGTGGCACAGGCTACCACTACAGTGCTTTCTTCCACTCGGCCAGGGTAAAAAAAAAAAAAAGAAAGAAAAAAGAAAAGTGTGTGTTTTGCACTGAAAATAGATCTCTGACTGGTCTTGTTTCATTCAATATGCAGAACACTGAGTCTGTCCTCAGAGAGATGGAGAGCTGTGCATCTTTTGTGTTTGTTATGTTGGGTGGGGGGTGGGGATGCAATTCACCAGATTTCCGTGCTTGCAAAGCCCTGTCTTTTGTGTATTTCGGTTCTTTTTCTGTGCTCCATCTCTCAACCTTGTCCTCATTATCCATTCTCCTCCAGCATAATGGTGCAGGGGTTGTTAAACTTCTTCAGGCCAGGAACCAAATTTAGAAAATCCAGTCTTAAAGCGGGATCTGGTTTAATGATTACTAGTACTTACTGTGTGAACTAGTATTCCTGGCACACGGGGACTCAGAAACAGGATCCTCAGCCACTGCAGGTCTCGACCTGTTGTATGGTTGAAGAAAAACTTGATGGTGATAAAAATATGTAGGCAAGCAACTGTTTTTGTATGTTCTCTGTGTGCGTCTGTGTGCTTGTTCCTACATGGGTTCTCCTTGCATGCTTGTGTGGGAGTGAAGGCTTTGACATTGTATGTATGGGGGCATCCTCCAGCACAAGCAGCTGCATTAATTAATCTGAAGAGAAATCTACGTGAGGACATCATTAACAAAGACTCAGCTTGCATTTGTAATTGATATGTAACGGTTGCCCCCCGTGCTCTGACGGCCACATTGCTTGAGGCGTTTTTGCGTGAAGAAACTCCTGCTTTGCTAAGACGCCCACTCTAACCGTGGTGACCTCTGACCCGAGAGGGCGAGAGTCACAAACGCAGGTGCGCTGCAGGATTTGAAGGCTGACAGGAGGCCTATTTTTTTTTCCCTCACATCAGTCATCTTGTTTTAACTGTATCGCCCATTATACTAATGACACGACACGGTTTCAACCTTTGAATGTTAACTGGGCAATGCAATTTTCACAAGCGGCTTCAAAGACATTATTATTTCATTCTTTCATGCTGCCGAAGTAAAAACATTTCTTTGTTTGACTCTTGATCAAATGTTGCTCAGAAAGCCACAGAGTAAACAACAAGGGAAGAAAGATAAAAACCTTCCGTATCTAGCTTTTTCACAAGGCCTATGACACAAGTCTACCTTTAATACCTCAGTCGAACTCATTACCCAAGACACCTTTGGGAAATTCATTTTCATATATCGACACAATCTCAATTACGCCACTTAATTGATATCTTTATTTGCTTAATTGGTGGCTTTATTCCTCACTGGGAGGACGAGAAGTGTTTGCGTAGGAACGCCACACTTCAAAGACTATTTTTCTATCATTCTTCCTTCGCCTCGTTATTTTCCACATGTCAGGGGTGTCACAACATATTCACTGAAATTTTAATGAAGAATGACTTGGGCATGTTTTCAGTGCTTTCAGCGAGAAGAAGCTGATTTGTTAGCTCAATCACTGAATTCTCAGGCATAACAAACAATTAGTATAATTAGTTTTTGTTGAGTTCATTGATGATGAGTTCATTTGTGTGTGGTGTTGTTTGAAAAATTAAAAAAAGATAACCCCAAAAAACCCCGTATATATATATATATATAAAGTAAGTGCTCGGGTAGAGTAGAAAAGCGCTATCTAAGAACCAGTCCGTTAACCATATCATGGCACTGAACAATGGGAAAACTCCAAACTGTTGCAAGCGGAGCTTTGCATTTACCAGGAAGTGCAATTTGCATTTGTGATTAAAAAGGCGCACAAACAGCCGCATGCCTCACATCCCTCTCGCTCTCTCTCAGTTCCTGGGTTAGAAAACAGTTAAGCACAATTAGGCACTGCAAGGTTTGGCCGTGAAGTGTTGCAGAGTAACCCCCTGGACTCGTTTCCTTGTCTGTCGGTGCCAGAGCCTCCCATACAATGCGCAGCAGCCAAGGCCTACTCCACAGTCTTTTATCCTCTTCGTGTAGTTTCACCCACTCTTATTGATTCTTTATTGACCTAAGGTGTCCTCCAGTGCCACCACTCCTCATCCTCCCCCCTATCTGCCCCTCCTTCTCTGAGTGTAAGGTGAAAAGAAAGACCGAGCTTGACATTGATTTCTTCGCCGACTTTTTTCTCCCTCTCTCCATCTCTGTCTCTCTATTTCTGCTCTTGTGTTGACCCAGCATCCCTCCTCGTACAGCCAACCTCTCTGAAAAGGCTGCAGCGGTGGACGCCTCGCTGCGGCGAGGAAAGGTGCTGAGGCGGCGTCTGAATAACAGCTCCTACTTATGAAAAGAGATGTAATTCTACCTTTGATCTGCAACTAAAAGCCATAATGGTGCCGGTTCAAAAGTACAAGAAAAGACTTGAGTGCCACAAAGAAGGAGAAGAAAAAAAAAACAGATTCCTCGACTAGAGGAAGCCTTTCAGAAAGAGCAAATACATACCAGTTAGCGTTTGGCCATACAGGCAGTAATACTCCGAGAAGAAGGAAATGTATTCCATCCTCAGTCAAATCTGAATGAGGGGGAAAAAAAACCTGTGGAGATTCTGACAGTAGAATAATTAAAACTAAAGAATAATCAACAATTACTCACATTGTCAAGCCAATTATAGTTCAGCCTATTTCCTCTATGGAAATGTGGGGAATATAATTACACAAACAAGGACACAGGCACACACATAACAATAATAATAAGTCGGCCCCCTGGAAGGCTACAACCCCCCCTTCCTGCCCCTTTGGACAACACATAAGAAACCAAATCTCTCAAATGGAGAAATAAACAAAACAAACAAAAATACGGGAGATGAAAGAAGAAGCAAGACAATAAAGGAAAAGTGTCCCTGGTGGATTGTCCCATCCCTCCCCTTTGCTGTATTTTTTCTTCTCCTATTATTTTATTTGTTTGTTGCCTGGCCATTCATTACATTTTCTCTTTCTTATTGTTGTTTTTGTTTGTGTCTTCCAGATCTTAGTAATTCTTAAATGGTTTCGACTCTGGCTTTGATCTCATTTAGAAAGTGAAAGAAGCCAAAGCTTTGGAAGTTATTTTGATTAGACTTTTATTAACTTCTGTCTGCGTTCCTAATACTGTCTCTGAAGAATTCATTGAAAATCCTGATACGGAGAGCAGAGAGAACAATTTTAATTTCCAGGACAGTTTGTGGAGTACAAATCCAAACAGACATATGCTTCCTTAGTCTTCTGGTACGTCACTATACTTAAGCTTTAATTAAGGAATAGTGTTGTTTCTTAGTCTAGATTTGAAAGATTTTAAAGGTTTTACAAGTCAGCCTCTGCTTCTGGTTTAGAAACAAAATGTTTATATTAAAGAAAAAAACTGCAACAACAGGCCAGATCGGATATTTTTTATGACACTTAATGTTTCGTTGGCCTTCGTGGCTCAGTTTGTACATCTCATCAGTAAACTCTTTGTGTGCATTAAACTTTATTGGTGGTGTAAAATGTTTCGGCTGTAAGCCTTTGATTGCAACGTTGGTGTTTTATTGTTTGCAGTTTTTAATTTGTATCTTTGTCTAAAACACACTCAAAACTTCAAAATATTGAAAATACTTAAGCAACTCTTTTGTTTTGTTTTACTTTCATATTAATGAATGTTTGAAAATGTAAATATTTAGATTCTTTGGATTTTACAAAATCAGTGTAGTCCCAAATTCCATTACTTTGTTAGATACATACATTTGTCAGATTAAATGATCATTACTTTTTTTAACTGAACTTATTTTTGTTTGGGCAAAAAAAGTTAAATGTGTTTTACATAAATATATCTGCTTTATATGAGTCAGTTAGTCATCACCTCTCATATACACAATTTTTATAGCACAGACAATGGATGAGCACATAGAGACAGACATCACAGTTTATTATTATCTAAAAACAAGTAAAATGAAGACACAAAAAGTCACTTTCCACCTTCCTCTTTTTATGTCACGCTCAATTTTTTTTCTTTCTCTATAAGAGAAGATGTCGGAGTATGAGAGAGAAACATCTACAGTTACCTGATTTATCTACCACTGGAGGAAATCGAAAAGGGAAAGAAACTACAGCAGGAAAAAAGTCTTTGTAGTTCCAATGATGAAAACACCTTAGTGACAGCCCCAAAGAATAGTCTAGCATTTAAATGTCAGTTTAAAATCACAATATGGCAAGACTACAGAGCTATAAGTCCTCACATACTATTCTCTTTATGTGTCCGCTTCTTTATTTTAATGTCTCAAAGTGAACCCAGCCTAGTGATTAAAACAGGCCATTTTATTTATTTACTGTTTTATTACTCCAAAGATATGTTTGTTGTTTCTCTTCTGTCTGAAAGCCATGGAAAGCTTTGAAACAGGACAAAGGTGGACAGAGGTCTAAATACTGGGCACATGTCTTCAAATTTATAAAACTGGATTTAATAAGAAATAGAAGAAGAAAAAAAAAGAATATCAACATTCAGGTCGCCAACAGTGAGACGAACGCACAAGTGTATTTTCAAAAGAGTCTTCTCTTCAAGCCAAGTTCAGCAGGAGGAAACACTTTCATTCTTTCTCAGAGGATTTACAGACGTATGCAACATGTGTCTAAAACAGCTGCTGGCTTCATTTACATTTCTGCCTTTATTGTGAATCTGAAAACAATGCAAACATTTGCGATTGGCTCAGGAGCCTGTCCCACTGAGAGGTGTGCCTCTCTCAAACGTAAAAGAACCTAAACATAGAAGCATGTGAAGTATTTGTGATTACGCTTCTTTTATCCATTTCTATTTGCAATAAACAGCAGCAACAGTGCAGCATTAATGTCCCCTTTTTAAAATGTGATGAGCGTTTCTCCTCGGTGGATATTTATGCAGGCCTAAATGGTCAGGGCTGCTTATTAAAGCACCTTATTTGAACTAGATAATGTGATTACGATAAGATCAATTAACAGCCAACGATAACGCTAACCATGGGCCCATTGTCGTTTTGATGGCATTTGCGTTTGGTCTGGTAATGTATGTCCTACGGTGATAATTAAGAACGACGGCTTCAGAGGCAGGCGGGCTGAATGGGAGGGAAGGTATTACACCCAGACCCTTTCGACGATTAGCATCTCCACTCAGTCTCGCCCGCCACCAGCTTCAAGTGGAGCTTTTGAAGAAGCCCAAATTGATTCTGCATCCCACTGCTGCCGCCGTGCTCAACGATAATTTCTTGATGTCTTGATGTGTGTAATGTTTACAGAGCGCTGCCGAGGGAAAGCCTTAAGCAGCAGGCTGCTGTGGAAAGAGTGTTCAGTGAGCACTTTAATAAGGTATACACTGTGATCACAGGAGAATTATACAGTATCAGAATGGGATTCTTTCAGCTTGTACCATGACAGAAGGCCACTGCATAGTCCTTTACAATCGAACTCTGTAAACAGCCATGCAAGCCGGGCAACTTAGGGTAAGACAAACACCTTAAGAATGTTTGTTTCCTTTTAGAATATCTATTCAACTAAAAAAAAAAATTCATTTAATATGTGCACAAGAAGCACATTTAAATTATATTAGACTACAATTTAAGTATTTATAACATAAAACTAAAATCATGAAATTGGGTAACTTCTAATTATAGGCAACAACTTAAAAACCTATGATAATAAACTTAATGTAAATATCATATAAATGGACCTTATCCTAGGCAAGGCACCTCTTCTTTTCTGTGGTCAGTGGAAAAGTAATTTTTTAATGTGTAAATACTTAAATAGTCCGCATGAACTAATCTCATACATTTCTATTGAAGAACTGTACCATTAGTACAGAAGTGAACAAGTTATTTCATTTACTGTATTGTGGGTTTATCAGGGCGTACTGCATATTTAGCCCAATATCAGTTGGGCAGACTCCAACCTTTTCTTCTTCATTTGAAACTTAGAATGAAACATTTAGCAAAATGGAAAAACTGAAAATATAACAGCAGAGAGATCATAACATACATATCCATGCAGTCAGAAATGCTGTGTGAGTTTGGATCGACGTCTTTGGATGCCTAGTACCTGTTCTTGTGGAAAGCAGTTCTCTATTTCTCTCTCTGTGTGTGCGTGTGTGTGTGTGTGTGTGTGTGTGTGTGTGTGTGTGTGTGTGT
>VURO01028634.1:19314-29498 GCA_015108175.1 Pelvicachromis taeniatus | reverse complement strand
TCTTCACCGAGCCAAGCTGCTCAGTGGGGCCACCCTGTGTTGTACCTCGTTCCTCTTCTTCAGGGAACAGAAGTTATTAGACATAACTATTTGTTCCCTTTCAGTCAATTCACTCGGTACAACACATAAGTATGGGATATCACGCCTTCGCATGTCCTGGCTGAAGAAACCTTTATTCACGCCTTTAAGGCAGATGACGTGTGATGACACGGGCGTGGCCCTGCCCACACATTTATAGCTGCTGTCATCACTGTCATCCTCCAGTTCTTACGCTCTTCACCTTGCTGAGAACACCTTACTGCATTGAGCTAGCTAGCTACTGCTAGTTAGCTCCGTTGGCTGCAGACTCGACCTAGCTAAACTGCCCCTGTTGGTGTTAGCCTCCACCGTGCAGTTGGTGTGTAGGCTGCCTGTGGAGCGCTGGTTCGAGTTTCTCCCGTGCAGCGCTTGGCTTCGTGTTTCGACATGGACCCTGAACCGAAGCGTTCGAAGCAGAAGTCCTCTGTTCGCCCCTGTCCTCTGGGATGTGAATTCACCTTGCACGTCAGCGACCAGCACGACGCTTGCCCTGTCTGCCTAGGTGTCGTCCACGCTATGAGAGCCTTGGCAGAGCCTGAGGCCTGTGCGCTCTGTCGCCAGCTCCGGCGCTCAACCCTAGAGAGACGAGTAAAGTTTGTGGAGTGCGTGCTGGGACGCGTGACTGTTGCGCAGCGTGACCCTCTGGAGTCTGGAGCCCCGGCTTCGTCCGGGTCCGAAGATGAGGATTTCCCGGTCGACGTCCCCGCGATTAGCTGGGCAGATCGTATGGAACTCGAGGATGAGCCAGCCTATGACGAGCCAGAACCATGCAAGTGCGCTGACCGGCTTCGTCCCACAAGCGTCTCCCAGGAGGACGACGACGTGCTCGACATCAGCCGGGACATTCAGGGCTTATCGGAGGATGAGCAGGGGAGCCCACCGGAACTGCAACCGGTAACCCACGGTAACAGTCCGCAGCACCCACGGGCAGGGGTCCAGGCCGATGTCGAGCACGTCGTTGTCATCCTGGGAGACGCTGACGGGACGGAGCCGGTCAGCGCTCCTGCACGGTTCTGGCTCGTCATAGGCTAGCTCATCCTCGAGTTCCATACGGTCTACCCAGCTAATCGCGGGGACGTCGACCGGGAAATCCTCATCTTCGGACCCGGACGAAGCCGGGGCTCCAGACTCGGAGAGGAGAGGGTCCAAGCGACCAAGCACGCGCTCCACGAACTTTACTCGTCTCTCTAGGGCTGAGCGCCGGAGCTGGCGCCGGAGCTGGCGCCGGAGCTGGCGACAGAGCGCACAGGCCTCAGGCTCTGCCAATGCTCTCATAGCGTGGACGACACCTAGGCAGACAGGGCAAGCGTCGTGTTGGTCGCTGACGTGCAAGGTGAATTCACATCCCTGAAGACAGGGGCGAACAGAGGACTTCTGCTTCGAATGCTTTGGTTCAGGGTCCATGTCGAAACACGAAGCCAAGCGCTGCACGGGAGAAACTCGAACCAGCCTACGCACCAACTGCGCGGTGGAGGTAAAGCGTAAACCTCCGCACCGGAAGGTCGGTGGTTCGATCCCAGGCTCCTCCAGTCTACATGCCAAGTATCCTTGGGCATGTAGTATCCATGTTTGCCTACTGGTGATGGTCAGAGGGCCCGGTGGTGCCTGTGTCCGGCAGCCTCGCCTCTGTCAGTGCGCCCCAGGGCAACTGTGGCTACAATGTAGCATGCCATCACCAGTGTGTGAATGTGTGTGTGAATGGGTGAATGACTGAATGTAGTGTGAAGCGCTTTGGGGTCCTTACCGGCTAAGAAAGCGCTATACAAATGCAGGCCATTTACCATTTACCAACAGGGGCAGTTTAGCTAGGTCGAGTCTGCAGCCAACGGAGCTAACTAGCAGTAGCTAGCTAGCTCAACGCAGTAAGGTGTTCTCAGCGAGGTGAAGAGCGTAAGAACTGGGGGATGACAGTGATGACAGCGGCTATAAATGTGCGGGCAGGGCCACGCCGGTGTCATCACACGTCATCTGCCTTAAAGGCGTGAATAAAGGTTTCTTCAGCCAGGACACGCAAAGGCGTGATATCCCATACTTATGTGTTGTACCGAGTGAATCGACCGAAAGGAACCAACTGTTACAGTCGCATGTTGGCAGCTAAACACTGGTGGGAGATGGAAGAGACCGTTCAAGCACTGAGGTAAAGAATGTCCCAACTTTGTACTGTAAAATACAATAATAGCAGAAAGCTGAATCATCTAATGCCCCAGAGTAGAATATGGTAATGTTCTGTGAAATGTTCGCGTAAATAGGAAAATGACCTGTTTTAATTTTTTCTGGAAGAAAAAAAAGATCCTGATGTTGAAAGAGCACTCCAGCAGTTTAGAAGCTCACAGACTACAAAAGCAGGAGGTCAAAATTGGTCGCGGCTGAGAAATCACGACTTTTACTCCCGAGTATGTGGGAGAAGTGTCAAACACTGTGTACTCGGTGCCCTTTGTGGGTTATTATTGTCATTTACAGGCACTTTACCGGTAAAGGTGAAAAGGTAGAAAGGGTTTGAACTTTCTGGCTCTGGCTTTTATCATTCTTCTCACATTGTCCTCAACACTTTATCGTGTCTTCCACTGGACAGTTACTCTTGCATTAATTCGCAAGCTTTTCAGCCTGTCTTTAAGTCGTGCTGTTCTGAAGAGCAATGAGCTTTTTTTACTGTCCGTGCGCTGGTACACACCGTACATCAGACTGTCTGGTAAACAATTTGAGAAGGCATCATCAAAAGACATGCTCCTTTTTCTAATCGTCAAAAAAAGTAACAAGTAAAAAAATTTCAAAAAGCTGTGAGGTCAAGCATTTTTCAAAATGCTTCAGTCACTCTGAAGCATTTTGAAAAATGTCAGTCAGAAAATTACACCTTTAGGTTAAAGGCGTCCCTCCACCTTTTCTCCTCAAGTGATGACATTCTCACTTTAATGGAGTAAAGGAAAAAACACGAATCACTTCTCATTCTTTAATTTTCTGTGGTTTTACTCCTTTGTAGCCTGGAGCGAGGAAAATTCATTGACTTTATACTAACTTGGTGGAAAGGCACAAAACTTACTGGTGAAGTGATTTGATGTTGATTACAGTAAATATTGGTCGATGTTAGCCGCTGAATAAATCCTTTGGGGGGAAAAAAAATGTGGGAACTCATTAATTACAAAAAAAAAAAGGCCTGACCTTTTCAGTATAAATGGTGCTTACTTGCTACCACTAACTGTGGCTTTAATAGAACATGTGCTAAATAAGCAACGCAACTCCACACATTTTACAACTCAAGCTGAGGTTCATCAGCCTGATGTTACACTTCATGCACCACAGAGGACCTCTGTCATGACAAACATCTCTACTTGATCTCTACCTTCATAAGGCTGCTCCATCACTGTGTGACAACAACCCTCACCTTCTAAATAAACTCAACAAAATTTTCTGCAGATCTGCAAAAAAAAAAAAAAATTCACTAATGATTAAAAGCTTCACAAAAGCCATATTTAATCTAGTGAAGTCATTTTGACCCAAACCAAATATGTCTGTTGTTGAGGAAAAACTAAGCTGATCACAAGCAGGGTGCTTGATTCATGGAGAGACATTTGTTTGGTTTTTGGGGATCAAAATCACTGATCTCATTTTGATTGCCTGCCCACATTATTGCAAAGCTCATATTTGCGTGTAAATTGTGGTTAACTAGGTTGTCAAATGATGTCAAATTGACAGTTATATCAAACATTGGTGGTTTTAGTCAAATACGATACAAAGAGAAAGTGTATAACTATTTAATGCTTTGTATCTTTGTAGCTTTGTAGCCAAGAAATTACAACTTCACTACAAAGTTTGCATTTATAGCTTATACACAAGTATATATGCTCAGCTACATGAAAGGCATACACTGCAAACAGCAGTTCAGGTCTGTTTATGTCCCATCAGTGTTTAATCGGATGCAAGCAGCACTCTGCCTGCAGTTCACTTAATGGGTGTCTTTCTGGGATGCAACCAAACAAAACCCCCGAACATTTAAGGGTGACATCAAGTTAAAATATATAAAGATGCTCTTTTTTTTGGCATGTCACTTATCTTTAGATGGTTATCCCCTCTGGTTGCTTTAAGGAGGATCGGTGTTTATGCCTGATATCCAAGTAGGTTTTACAGGTATTTCAGTGGCTCGGGAGGCTTTGAAAATGCAGCAGCAGCAGGCATAAGTGCATTTTCTATGTGTCACGTTCATTGAAAAGCTGATCACAGAGTGGGCTGACACTACACTGGCAGCCTCGCTGTGCTGCTGTAAGAAACAAAGCACACAGACTAGCTGTATGGTGTCACGAACAAAGACCCCCCGATCGCTGCTTCTGATGGAGATTGAAGACCTGTGTGCAGCTTCATCGGCCGACACCCCAAATGGGAGTCATTTGTTACCTCATGGCATCAAGCCGAAAATTGGCTAGTAATAGATTTGTGCGGCAATGCCTGCTCAAGTCCATCAGCTGAAAAATTTATGCAATTAAATTTTTAATTTCATCGGGGTAATCAGGTCAGGACTGTCTGATTTTATTATCAGGACTAAAGCTTGTTATTAAAATCAGTCGGATGAAGACTTGATTCACATTAGTGACTTTGGGGTTCACTGATGATGTTGTGAAGTCCCCAAACTTTTTATTTTTAGTTTCCGATATCATCAGATGTGAGGCTAATAACGCAGCTTGGAAAATTGGGGGCGAAGTCAATGATCAATCTGCACTACCTAATCAGGGTCTTAAGAAGGACTGCGCTCTCAGTAATGATACAAATTAAACTAAAATTTCAGATTACAGTCAAGTTGAGGATGTACAGGCTGGAAGGAGGTGGAGAGAGATTGAGGAAGGTGTAAAAATGTCTCTGATGGGTACACAGAACTGGATGCTGTTATAATTTCACTATATGTGCAAAAGTAGAAAGTAAGCTACTGTCGCTATTTACAAAGAGAACGTAATGACAAGATTGTGTGTATGAGGGAACTCAGATTTTTGCAAGCTCCTCTCTCAAGGTGAAAAACATAGGGAGAGCGATGTTTAAATCACGCGTGCAAAGTGATTTTCTGATGTTTGTGTGCTACTAATTGTGCTGATATTTAACACTGAAAAAAATATTCTTTTTTGGCACTTGATATTGAAATGAACTGATAGGGACTGTGTAGGAAACTCAGCAAAACTATGAGGGCTTACCTGCTATTTTGCCCCATTTAGTAAATTTGGCCCTTACTCTTTGAATTCAGGTGTTCCAGTCCCATTGCCACAAGTATATAAAATCAAGCAACTGACTGTGAAGCTTGCCTTTAGAAACATTTGTGAAAGAATTAATTGATCTAAAGTGGTGTTACTGCAAAGTAGAAGTGTCCAGGAAACACCTCCAAAGCTTCTCTGGCATTAATATCAGCACGACAGCTGTGCTCCGGGAGCTTCATGGCCTGTGTTTCCATATGCCAAGCAACTCCTGTAGATGAAATTTGTCGGTGATCCCATGCTCGTGAGGATTTGTAGAGTACTAACAGAAATTTTGTAGGTGACATATACCAATCTAACCAATATTAGGGCCCGTTTATGTCACACAGCTCCACGTGTGGACACAGGACACAGGCAATCTTGGGGTGTCTTGTAGTATCTGGCACCAGTTCTTGATTCAGTGGAGATTATAGCTTTGTTATATTGCTTGATGTGTTCCTGGGCTGCTTTTGGTGTGTTTCAGGGCGTATGTCCTGCCAGAGGAGGCTGCTGTCATCGGGGAGGAGTGCTTGGTCTGCAAAAATATTTAGGTGGATGGTGCATGTTTCAGGAACATCTACATGAATGCAGAGACCCAACAAATTATAATGAAGTCGTCAGAATCAGGGTATTTAGTTACTACCTGTTTAAAACAAAGCCTAAACATACATCTGGTTTGTAGGTGCATTATATTTAGTTTTTTGTGCAGAAATACTGAAAATCAAGGCAGTACAGTAGTAAATCATGCTACTCTATGGCTGTTAGCCACAGTTCACTGCAAAACACTACAAAGAAGCAGCTAGAAGCAAAACAAAACAAGAAAACAATCAGATCAAAGCCTATAATGTTAAATTCATACATACTGTATGTTTGCAAAAATGCAATTTTACTCAATTAAAGGCTGTAGAAGTAAACTGATAGATGCATCATTAAAAATATCACATTTAATTATACTGCTGGGGCATAACTTGCCCTTCTTGAATACTTGAAAAATAAACTAAATGATGACATCATGAATTTACTGTGCAATATATATAGGAGTTTACAAGAAGTGCTTTGATTATGAAGAACTAATTAATTTCCCAGTATGGTTTAAATATTATTCATTTGAGTCACACAGTTTTTTTTCCAAGATAAGAAAAACGTAGTTTACAGTAATCGCAAACACACTCGTCAGTACACGAGCTGCTCTGAGCTGCAAACAGAACATTTCTGCACCTCTCAACAGTGAGAACCGCAGAGATGCATTATTCAAAACGCAGGTAATACTGAGACAGTAATGACCCGCAAGTCATCTCTGCTGAATTAATATTGCAGTGAAGATCAGTGGCTTTCAGCTTCCAACACCTGAGCTGAGAGTGAGAGCCTGGTAATCTTTGCTACACCACCTGTGCTCATACAAAGACAGAGTGTGTTTGGATTTCCAGATTCATACAGCCGCGGCGCTCCCCTCCTCCTCTCTGGGGCACAAACACACCCAGAGGAAACGCATTATTGACGAAGCAGGATCTCCCTTTTCATGTGTCTGTTTGCGTTTCCTCGAGCTTCCGTCTTCCGCCACGTTTTCATGAGGAACACGATGCAGAAGCTGCCGAAGGGGATTTTGGAAAATAAAGCAGGTTTGGGTCAATATTAAATCTAGAAGAACAGTTTGCAAGGATGGATTTAACTGAATGAAGTTTAAGCTTGTAGAGAAAAGAAATAAAAACAGAAAAACAGGTATGAATCCTGCACCTGCTGCATGAGAGCGGCTGCGTCTCTGTGGCAGCAACCTCACGACAAAAAGGTGAGGGGAGGCTTTGATGATAATCAGCCAGCTTTCATGTGCAGCCGGAGGGGAAGAGAGCCCTGGGAGTGCAGCACATCCATCCCTGCTATAAGGAGAATGGTCGCCTCGGGCGCCAACCGACAGGAACTCAAAACACACACGCATGATTTGTTACACTCGTGTGTTACGCTCCCCTAACTTACATTCATTTCCCAACTCCTGATCTAAATTCTCCACTCTGCATGACTAACCGCTCAACGTCACGCTAATCTTAAAATAAGCACAAATTCTGACTCTTGATCCTAAAAGGGAAGAAAAAAAAAATCCTTCGCAGCATGGGGGTGCAGAGAGACACATTTCAAGCAAAGTTCCACCTCACAATTGTTCTGAAATGGGAACTTTTAGTCACCCAGAAGCAGAAATAGAGTCACTGAAGCTCGAAGTGGTATCATCCGCTATGAGCGAGAGATAGAGAGACTCATAATAAACAATTAAATATAGCTGATTACATCGTCCTCTGTGTAAATCATTTCTACAAAAACAACAGTGGGCGATGAGCGCTGCAGATGGGAGTTACTCAAAGCAACAATGTGGGCAACAGGTTAAGAAAATAATCCATATGTTTCCTGGCAACAGGCTTTACCAAAGGGGATTAAAGCAAAGCGTTGACGGTGAGCGTGTTTAATAATCGGAGGAGGAATTATCCTTCATTTGCCTGGTCCTCACGGGGGGGTCAGAGGTCAACCACAACACAATGGGTTAAATAGGTAGCGGAAAACTGCTGCCTGGGGAGCAGGGCATGTGTCTGTTTTGAAAAGGGTTGATGACTTGTTATTCCTGTCAGACCCGTCAGCAGGACACTTAATTAAAAAGATAAATATTTGTTTGTCTTGAGGCTGATGATTAATCTTGTATGTTAAATGTTTTAATTAGCTTTTTCTGCATGACCACAGCCTGTGACTCTCTATGCTCGCGGCATACAGATCAGGCACAAGCTTTCGCTGACATTTCCACTGAAATTTGGCCAAGAAAGATCGCTGCATATGTGGTGCTAGTATGAAAAGACAGAATTTGAGGTTTATTGTGGAGCTTTTTTTTTTTTTAAAACAGCAATTAGACTGTGGAGGTTTACGTACATCTGGAAAACAACCTTAGACGAACAACAATTTAAACAAGGTTCTACAAGCTAGTGAATCACAGGATGCACTGCTTCTTCATTCTTGGCCTAGTTTGTTGTTAAATACATGATGACACAGTGCAATATGTTGTGATCGTGTTTTGTTTGACTCTCATATCCTTGTGAAGGGATTTTGGTCCACTCTTCTTTGCTGTGTTGCTTCAGTTCATTGAGGTTCGCAGGCATTAGCTTATTCACAGCTTTCTTAAGGTCGCACAACAGCACTGAAATCTGGAGTTTGACTAGGTGATTGCAACACGGTAATTTCTTTTCCCCCTTTGCTGTTGTACTTGGGGTCATTTTCCAGTTTTGGCCAAGCTTAGCTGTCAGATAGACGCTTTCTCATTTGACTGTAGAATATGTACAGAAGAGTTTATGACTGACTCGAGGCCTGGAAGGTGCCTGGGTCCTACAAACAAACCCAAATCATCATCACTCCACCACCGTGACTTTGACAGTTGGTGTGCTGTGTTTGGTTTTCACTGGTTTTCACTGTGGTGGTCTCGTTTGTCTAAAGCGCTTTGATCTTGGTTGGTTTGTTTGATCAGATGCAACTTTGCAACCTAAGAAGAGGTTTTCTTCTGGTAAATCTTCCAAACACGGCATTCTTGTCCAGTCTTTTTCTAATTGCGATGAAATCAAATTTAACATGTAACAAACTAACGGAGGCCTGTAGAAGCTTCAGTTATTTGCAGTTTCTCAAAGAAGTGCACAGTCTGAGTTTGTGGTGAGTTTACTTTGACGTTCACTCCTGGGAAAACTAGACACTATCTGGATCGTTTTCCACCTGTGAATAATTGTTTGGAAATGGCCTTACACTTCCCAGATTGATGGGCTGCAAGTTAGAGGTGCACACACGTGCAGATGATCAGTTAATCAAGTGCATTTGATAAGCTTCACCTGGCTGCTACTTACCTTTATCATTCCTATAGAAGCAGTAAATCTTGTTCATTTCAGCTTGGTTTCTGTTAAATGGTGTAATATGTAATGTGTATTGTAATTTAATCATTTCAAGAGTCCCCAACGACCAGTTTATCATTTTTTTTTAAATTACATAAAGTCTTCGAATTGAAAGTTGGTGCAGTTTATTTTTCGCATGTAGAAATTTTGATGTTTCTTAAATTAATGTCAGGGGTGACTAATTCAGGACTGAAACTGTGATTTGCATGTACTGATGGTGTAAAAGGGACTGTTAATGCAGTTCAGCCACCTTTTCAAACGTGTCGACACCCCAAAGGTTCAGATTAAAAGGACTGATTTATTTATTTATTTTGTGCCAGGGTGTACAAAAACAGTTTCATTTTCATTACCTTCACTGAACATTGACGATTTTTTTTGTGTGTGTATATCTTCTCTCACAATTGTACCCAAAATATTAAATAATTTACACCAGGCTCTGTACCGTTGGTACAAAGAAGTCTGAACAGACTTATCATAAAATAATGAGGGGAAAAAAGTCACTTGACTGATGAAAGAGCTCATCAGTCAAATGTCCAATCAATTCATACCCGGAAAAAATGAAGGGAATGTGTGAAAAATGACCGAGCTGTTAATCTAATGTTTGTTAAACCTCTTGAATTAATGCTGTAAACTCATAATTCAGTAACACCATCCATTACTATAGTCCAAATACATAAAAGACTCAACTAAAAGTATCCCTACTCGCATGTTCACAGATGTTATTCTGGGCAGGGGGTTATGTAATCATTAGTATAGGCTTTATTGTTTATTTTCTAACCACAGCACATTTCAGTGAGCATTTATATTTTGTAAGCTTCGGTTTGATTTTGCTTTAACTGCATCTTGTTGTGTTTTGTCCTCCTGCCCAGGGACTTCAGAGGAAAAGCAGTTAAATCTGAATGGAGCAACTTTTCTATTAAACTTTTACTTGGTCCCTGACAAACAAAATAAATCTTAAAACGAAGATGTTTTTCCACACGTTTTCCGCCTTTTT
>VURO01028634.1:0-18411 GCA_015108175.1 Pelvicachromis taeniatus | reverse complement strand
AATTTAAGTTTAATTTTTTTTTTTTTTTTTTTTACATTTTAATAAGAACACAGGCAATTAAAGCTACAAAGAGGTCTACAATGTAATTTAATGACATCGAGGTTTTCTGGTGCCCCGACATGTATGGGCTGATAAAGCAAACGTGCTGCAGGTAAGAAAGCCTTGAAATGTCCTTTATCTGTTGGGGTGCGAGTGGATGTACACCGTGACCGTGGAGCAGTTCCAAAGGAGTAGCTGTGGGCTACGGGATGGCCCGGTTGGGTCTCTTTGGAGGGGGAGGGGGCATTAGCTCAGAGTCTGGGTCTCGCGGGTTTTTCCGGTTTTGGGATTGTGCTCCCTGAGCACAGCGGTCCAGATACTCAAAAAGGATTTCCTTAGTGACGGGCTCCCGGATGCTTTGACACACAGCTGGACAGAAAAAAGGAGAAAGGAAGTTAAACAGAGACGATGACAGGCTTTCCCAGCAACAGTGAATTCATGGTTGTTTAGAGCACATTCTCATTCCCAGGTGATCAAACAATGCAGTCTGTCTTGTGCTAATCTCTTCCTAAACAGAACCAGCGAGTCAAAGTAAAGCAAAACACAAAGGTGCAAATGCGAGTCATGATGTAAACTGGAACTGCCTGTTTACATCATGACTCAAAGTCCTACAATCCATTAACACACCTTCTAAGATGCACACACTCACACTCTGGTGGCTGTACCAGGACCAATTTAGGGGTCAGTATCTTGTGGGCATGTTGAAAAGACGAGCCAGGGATTGAAGCGACTGGTAGATGACCTGCTCTCCCTCCTGAGCCACGCCCACCGCAAAGATGTCCTGGGATAAAAGTTACTTTGGGCTGATCCCTTAATCACAAGAGGTCATCACAGCAGGTAGGCTCTGCATGTTTGATTTGCCAGATTTTTGCGTGCCAGATGTCTTTCCTGATACAACCCCGCTATACTATGGATTATATGACTCAGAGGGGATTCGACACTATCCACTATTTTATCACAGAAGCGCACCAACTTTTGAGTCACCTCCCACTGTCCACAGAAACATGACATGGACTTTTACTTTTGGGACCTGGGTTGCTTCAAAAAAGCTCCTCCTACTCCACAGCTCCCTCTGCACGGTTACAGCGCCATAATACCAGCAGCACACTGACGACTATGTCCAGCCTCTAAATGAAGCGAAATGTTATCAGCTTGGGGACAAATGTGTTACTATCTGTGCAGATTTGAGATAAAAGGCGCTTTTGCCATCTGGGCTCCAAGGCTGTACAACAGCCCGCCTCGGGATCTAAAGCTCAATAATTCAGGACCATCTTTTCTATCTTTTTCAATCAATTTAGTTCATTCTTTAAATGTGTTTTCCCTCGCTTGTGCTTCTTGTTTTTATTGCTTCAATATGTACTTTTATGCTCCTCCTCTCATAGCATTGTGAACTCAGCATTTAGATTAAGTGCTACACAAACATGGTTTATTGCCGTGTTTATCTATTATTTTTGCATTCTCTCTCCTCGCCTTCCTCTGCTTTCTTTCTGTCCATTTGTTTCTCCTGTTGTGGCTGCTGTGCGTTTTCATCCATATGGCACGTGGGGGAGAACTTATTTAAAGTTTAAATCAAAACACACAACTTTTGAAATTAAACCCACTTTGATTGAAGATCATAAACATTTTTAATGTAATTAAATTTGTTATTTGTCCCCTTTTCATGCGTTTCCCATTATAAGTCCATTATTTAAAAATATATTAGAAGTGGTGCTACGTCTGCACTGTCTTCAAGACCGCCATTACTGTGGAGGTGAAATGAAAGCATTGGGCTGCATTGTCCAACTGCAAGAGATTGCCTAAAAATGTGCATGGATACCGTTCGCAGTCCATCACAGCTGGATTTTCATTCCACCTTCGAGCGTCACCGTGTGAATCGACTGCAAACATTTTTGACTGATGTGGTTGGATCGAAGTAGGTCTGAGAGACCATAACCCGGGCCAGATTAATGGTTACCTAAAGCCCTTGAGCTAATAAATTGTCTGACAGCTCTGTGGTAGCTTTTATCCTCTCTTACAACATCAACCTCTTTAATGCTCTAGAGGTGCTGCTGGTGGAGAGAAAGAAAGGCTACTCAGACTGAGAACTCAAGATTTATTCTAACTTTTAGACATATAGCTCATTTAAAAAAAAAAAAAAAAGCACTGACAGTTTAAGTTTTTGGCTCTCAAAGTGGAGTCTGCATCTCATATAGAAACATTTGCTATAAATCATTACAGTGTTCTGCATCATCGAATATATACAACAACAAAAAACGATACAGTGAGTGACGCTTCTTTCGTCAAAATGATTCATTGCTAAGATGTGCAGCGCAACTCTGAGCGCAAAACAAGTTTAACCTGGAAGCAAATGCTTTAAAGCAGCAGAAAGAACTGAGGCTACAACTCACATTGTACAATTGGACAACAGAGGATTGAAAAAAACGCTGCCTGATCTGATGATTCTCAATTTCTACATTTGCATGGATGGGATTTTTTTTTTCAGAATTTAGCATAAGCAACATGAAATCATGGATCACTCCTGACTTCTATCAATGGTTCAGGCTGGTGGTGGTGTTAATGGTAGGGGGATTTCTTCTCGGCACAATTTGGGACCCTTAGTTCCAACTGAGTGTCATTTAAGCACCACAGCTGATAGAAACTCACACCAACCTACTGCATGTATCTCTCAGGGCACAAACAAAGCCTTTCTAGAAGCTAGTGTTGCCCTTCTGCAGCCATTTTGGCTCCATCAAACAAGACCCTATCTCATTGAACTGGGAGAGAACCACAATTCATGCCAATGCTCAAAGCGGTCAAACCATGGACTGCTACACAAAAACCTGCATGCATAGAAAAAAATGTGTGATGAGGTGACTTTGGCCCAAATCAGGCATATTTTTTTTTTCCTGGTAAACTTTACTACAAAGATAAACAATAAGTAGCTTTACTTATTAGTAATAGCTTAACGTGGACGCTTCACATGGCTGAAGCTGCGTGACCCTCCACTGTGTGCATTAATCAGCGTAGCCACAAGACTAACTTATGGTTCCTGCTGATTGGTTCTTTGTGGTCAGGGGCAGGAGAAAGGCCACCTTTGCCGCTACAGTTTTCCATTTAGCTTCCTTTGATTGCCGTGTCTCGCTCTCCTCATGTGTCTGTTCAAGTGAACCTTTCGTGCAGACTAGCGGCTTGGCTTATTAGCAACCCAGGTAGCTAGCTGAATGGTACCCTTTGCATAGAAAGCCTTCATATATACTGTAATGCTGCCAATGATTTCTTAGCAACAGACAAAAAGTTTAATTTGGATATTAAGATAAAACCCCACCCCCATAACACACTGTACATTAAGCTCAGTCAGTACAGAGATGAATTATTAGTCTGTAGCGTTCTCATAACAATTTGATAGTAGCATAATGAGTATTGTGTGAAAAATGGCTGTGGATGACGCAGAGGCAGCAGGTTAACATCTTGGTGGGCAGTTAAAGATGTTTCTGTAAATTTATATTCTCCTTGATCAACATGTTTGATAAACTGTTAGTAGAGTTTGTCGCGCAGATGAATGAGCGCCGTCTAAAGTTTGTTCCTCTGCTCTGCTTGAGGAGCTCAGCCTTGCCCTCAGGCAGCAAGCAAAGAGCAGAAGAAAGAAAAGCAAAAAGTAAAACAATGATTGTCTTGCTGCATGCTCAATCATCCAGGTAAGTAGAATAAAATGAAATAAAAATGATTGCTAACATCCGCAGCATGCATCGTGCTATCAGATTTAATTATCGGCTGAACTTTCATTATTGAAACAGTAACAATGATTTCATTTTCTTGCTTATCAGCCAATAATAATATATCATGCATTCCCATCCACGACAGTAAAACCTCTTAAAGATTGGAAATTGTGTGGCAAAATGTCAGCTACTCTATTCAGAGTGAGGAACTGAAGAAAACAATTTGTCCTCAGCTCCAAACACAAGGCCACAGTGTCAGTGTGCATTCTTAATGTAGAATACACAACATGACATCTGCCCCTCCGCATACACAGTCTCACAATGCAGAAATAAAACTGAGGCGGGAGGCTGTTGCAAATAAAACAAAAAAAAACCCAGATAAAATAATCCATTAATCACAGCCTGACTGGCTGTTATTTGCACAGATTCAGATGGAGATACAGGAGACAGTGGGATATTAATTATAACGGCTGGAAGGAGAGGGACAAAGACTCACCCATGGCTGTATCATAGGAGTTGGGGAAACTCTTGTCCACCCTCTGCCTCATGAACACCCAGCTGTTGTTGGTAAAGGTGCACTCGATGATCTTGTTGTCGTACTGTTTCAGCTCTTTAGTGGCCTGCACAGACAGAGATGAGAGACGGCACGTGCCTTTAATGTTTCTTCACATTTTCTTTATCATCATCATCATTTTTGTTATTACTGATACTAATTAAATACTTTTAGAAGACATTAAGAGGAAAAAGACTTCAGGCTGCTCTATGCCCAATGCATTAAATTCTACAAAAGCAAAGCAAATTGCAATGACAGAGCGCCAAATGGGGGTTAAACTGAGCACAGCTTTGGTTCATACTGGCCACAAAGATCAGCTAATCTCAGCGCTACATTAGCTGATGGCTTAGCAGATATCACTCTATACATCCATCTAGCACAACTAATACAGGAAACAATGTTTAAAGAGGACTTAATGTTAGGTACAGGTGTTCAACCCTTCAGTAACACAGATATCTGATCAGCCAATCACATGGCAGCAACTCAATGGATTTAGGCATTTAGAGAATTTGAGCATCAGAATGGTGAAGAAAGGTGATTTAAGGGCCTTTAATGTGTCATGGCTGATGGTGCCAGACTGGCTGGTGGAAATATTTCAGAAACTGGTGATACTCCCACAACCGTCTCTAGGGTTTTACAGAGAACATATCCAATGAGCTGCAGGTCTCTGTGCATCAGGGAGGTTCCAGCACCGAGCAGTGCCACCAAATTACTACAGATGGAAATGATCTACTTTTTCCTCACTGAAACGCAGTAATATGCAGCTCACTGTGCAGATTAACTGAGTGTCTTATTCCAGTAGTGGCAACATTTGACTGATAAATGTACCATGAGCTAATGTGTAGTGCCACCAAGTTTATTTACTGCAGGAAATATTTAAAGTAATTCAGCACATCGGTTCATTTATTCTACACACTGTAATGCTGGTGTAACTCTCTGACACATATTGCTCAGATTGAAATAATAAATAATAACCAAGTTCTGTTGGTTGGAGGAGAAAAAAATAATAGAACATAAGCACTCATTTAGGCAGCTGTGATACACCAAAGCTGTAACTAAACAAGTAAACTCATCTCTGATTAATCAATAGTTTAATCAATTTTTTAAGTATATGAAATGTCAAAAACCCACGGTGACATCTTCAGATTACCTTAGTTTGAGAAACAATAAAAACAAGTAAGTAAATAAATATATTTAATATACAATAATAAACAGAACATTTTCATGTTCACATCCATTTTCCACAGTCATGAATGTTACATTTCTATTAAATGAACTTATAATCATATTTTAAGTGGTCTTTAATACTATTTGGGTACATTTTATTTATGTACAGTAGTTTAAATTCTTATGTTATTCTTCTTGTATCACACATTTCCTTGTGCAAGACCAATCAAGTTTCAATTGATTTTCAGCATCAGTACTAAATAATATCCAGCAACCATTTCTTATCCTTTTCCAGGGTTTTCTGACTATAACCCATGGTCTACAGCTCAGTTATTGATGTGTGGCCAAAGCATGGATGTTTATCCGATCACAGAAAACCAAAGACAGCCACATGATTCATGTAAACCGGTATGAGAGAAACAAAATGAGCAGTTACTCCTTGAATTAAGATTACTTTAGAAGACGAAAAGATCAAAAGCACAGGTTATAAAGTATAGTAGTTTAGACACGGAAGGTCTAAATCAACTGTGGTGTGACTTTAGGAAGTATTCCTCTTTAAATATAAGATGACCGAAGCTAATCATGCAAGCAACCTTTATATTTGATCATTAAACACAGCTGCGTTGCTTCATAAGGACCTACAATAAAACATCAGCACATACAAATACTAACACAACATGAGTGTCTGTATTTCATCTCTCAATAAAGCAGTGCAACAGCTCCTGCTCCACCTACTGAGCTACACAGGATCACTGACTTATTACATCACATTTTGCTTTGAAAACAAAATCAGCTCTACACACTGAGCACACTGTAACACTGCTCAAGTATAAGAAAATGGCACACGATACTGAAGATCAAGTATGAGTCAAAGAAGACATTTGAGCATCTGTTGTTTATTTGTCGAGGGACTGAGAGGATTGTCGAGACTTGAAAAAATGCAAATCTTGTAGCTGCTGGGAACGTGGAAGACAAAAAGTGCAGCTGAGGCGGTCACGTGCAATCGCACGCTTTTAAAATAAGCAATAAAACAAGCAGTGACATGAGTTGCTATGAAGTGCTCTGCTGTGACTTTTCACCTTGGCCTCGCAGAGAGTAAAAATGACGAATACCTCTAGGGTTCAGCGTGAACACGCGACCTTTAGCTGAGGTCAGAGAGTGACCGGTGTTGCCAAGAAAGCACCAGTATTTGGCAAGATACTGAAAACACAAAGTAAGAGCTTATGTGATCCTGGAGCGTGGTGCATCTGGGCTAACAGTGGGGGTCGAATTCACACAGGAAGCAACAAAGCGTGTGAGAAAGGAAGACAGAAAGCAAGAGAAAGAATGCAGACTAAACAGACATTTAAAAAAAAAAAAAAAAGACATTTTAGACAAACACACCAAATGGCCTCTATATTGATTTGCAGCGTAATAAGTTGCAGCTGTAACTTAAATTTCGACAAAAACTATCGAAATCTCATTTTGAAAATGGCCAAGTCAAACATTTTCATTTATTTTTTTATTAGGAGAAGAATTGCAGATGATGTAAAGCAGCGACAGAATCTCTGAGCTTTCCTAAAGCACCACACATCAAACTGCCAGCAAGCTGTGAAGGGCAGTACAGGCAGGCGGGACGTGCTGCTACAGGCTGGATCTCTTCCTGCTGGTGAAGGGTGACATGTTGGCTGCCATTTTTCATCACCACTTGGTGCTTAATCCATCCAAATCTGTCTCATTATGGCGGCACACGTGTGCCACCAGTTATCAGGGACTTTGGCAGTCAAACTCTTTATCAGCCAATGTTGCACTATTGCAGAGCAGAAGCGCTCTGCTGCCTGCCTTCTATTCAAATCCTGAAATAATCAGTACTGATGAAATTCCAGTAATTCCAGAATTTGCTGTATTAAATAATACAGCAAATATAAACATGCCCGACAAGGAAGAAAAGCAGCATTTCGTGCACACGTTATACCCATTTCGTGCGCTCGTAGTAGTATTTTGTGGGCACAATTTATTTATTTTTTGGACCATGTCATCAGAGGGGCTCTGTATGAGAGAGCTCTTTTTTTCCTTCTTGAGTATCAAGGCTCAGTGAAAATACATGAAGGCTATGATTGGTCATACTGGAAAAACTGACCGATCAAACCACTGTTATGACCACTTGCAAGAGAGAAACATCAACTTCTCTTTGAAACTGACTCCACCTTTGTTTCTTGTCAAGCATCCTCGTTGTTGACGAGAGCTCCGTTTCCATCTACAGACCGAGCAGTTTTTAGTTCGAGAGTCCACGACGTCCTGAGGGGAACACTCAGCTGAAACGACACGAACTACAGTGTGTACCTTTGTGGCATTGTCTGTTGCACATAACTCATTTTTTTTTGTTTTTGCCTCTACCTGCGAGTTCATCCACTTCCATGAAATGACACTATAGCTGAAGGGTTCCTGTTCTGATAAACTGACAAAGCAGAAGAACAAGCTCGTGACTTGTACAATGTTAATTTCCCAGTAATATATTCCGTTTCCCACAGTTGAGAAATTTTGATATTAAAATAGACGACAGACGCAGATTCAAATTTTAAGGCATTATCGTTTTATATATGCAGCAGTAAAAAAGAAAAATAGCCGATTATCAAGGTAAACAAAGCTGTTATCTGGTCCTGAGTTTCACTTTTTATTATTCTGGTCAGGGAGTTTATAGTAACGCTGACCTCAAGTTACAAATCACATAGAAGAACATCTGCTGGATACGGGACCTGTCTTTAGTAAATCTTTCCAGCCTGAAGATTTGATCTGGTTAAGAAAAGCATACCAAGGTTGGAGTGTCTATAACCAACTGTTGCATTGTAAAGCTAATGATGTTTGGAGAGGCAATATATAATATATATTTCAGCATGCACAGTGTACAGCACATAATCCCTTTAACTTCATTTGTGCACACAAACGTTAAAATCCCCCAGGTGTTTTTCACAAATAAAGAAGCCGTTTTTGGCAGGAAACCAAGGAAAATATTGACATAGAAACTCCTGGCATTCAGTCCTCAACCTCACTGAAAGGATGATCAAACGGGGCCAGGGTATAACAATCTAGTTTCATCCTACCAAACATGTACTGCATGATGTCTACTACATCATGCAAAAAGAAGAAGAAGAAGAAAGAAAGAAGGCAGTGGGACCAAAATTAGCTCCAGACTACTGGAATTTATGATATCTGACCTTTTACCAGCCTGTACACAGCACGCAGGCAGTCACCCTGCTTCCCTATTGAATACTGGATCCTGTGGGGACTGTTGTACCAGCGCATTGCTCTATAGTATGATGTCAGACAAATAAACAAAGTTTGTAATTTCCTTGAATAGCTGTTTTATTTTACCCGTCACGGCTCTCTGCGGCTGACCCTGCCTTTGTTTCATTCCAGACTTAATCAGAAGTGGCCCGGAGGTCTGCAGCACTGCAGCACCCGAGCCCATTTTAATAACGAGAAACTGGATGAAACAACGTATAAGTGGGGAGACGATATAAGATGCAAAAGTACGAGTATGAACAAACGCACCCTCGAAGGAAATAAGATTGTGGATAGACTGTATCAATATTCAATACTAATATATGATGCATGCTCAAAACGAGTACAGTAACATCTCCTTCCTATTAATATTAGCTTCCACTAAAACACACACAATTCAACAGGATGACTCACAAGACAAATCTTCAGTAGTAAAGTTAAAATGTTTGTCACAGATCAGCTGCATTATCTACTATGTAATTACAGCTATATGTGCCCTTGAATAGCTGTGCCGGAACAAACAAATGGGACTTCCAGCCACTCCACGACTCCTTTTGAATGCGTGAGATGACATCAGGATTGAGGTCTCTGGTGAATATGTATAATAACAATCATTATCCCACACATTCAGATTGGCTGCCGCATCGAAAAGAAAGATGAGAACAACAAGGTAATAATGTGTAAATGAGGCAAATTAGAGGCGAGCGGGCATGCGGCGCACTGTCGAATCTGGCAGTTAAACAACAACTATTCCAAAAACTTCTCAAACTTTTAACTGATTGGTTTGTTTTGGTCTACAGCATGACTGAGTGTTTTCCTGTGGGCAGCACTTTGAATTACTCAGTATTCATATTTTTCTTTAATCCCACAATTTTGATTCAAGAATATCTGGGAAAAGTCTGAAAAAATGTCTGAAAAATCCAAATCACTTCGATAACATTTCAATAAAGTCCTGCCATAGATTAGACACAATCAAATATGTCTTCACAAAACTGTTCGCTTGATTTGAAATAAATAAGAAGTTGTATAAATTACAATTCCGCGCTCAGCAGGTGGAGTCCACACTGTCAAACTCTCACAGCTTCATCAAAGCCAGCCTCTGCTAACAGAGAGTTGCTATTATCGGCAACTCTGGTGACTACAAATGTGGCAGTTTTCAGATGATGTAGAATAAATGAGCCGTAAGCACAGGCTGCATACAGTTCTGCACAGGGAACCGACTCCATGAAGCGGTGAAACTACACCTAGACGAGGAATCAACAGCACCCAAGAAGGACCAAAAAGTCATTTCACAGAAGTACACAAATTGGTCAAAACTGCAGGTTATATATCCAACACACCGACATAGGTGTTTTGATCATGTCTGCATTGAAATTAAGTCACATAACAAAAACGTACAACATTCTTGCACAGAGAAAACTCCAGTCGAACTCCAAAGGAGTCAAAATGCATCAATACAAACCCAGTTCAGTGCACTTATTGGCAAGATGCATCTGGAGTAGGAGCAACAAAAACGCACACACAGAAGATGCCGTGTTTCCAGCAGATAAGCTGGAAAATTTACTGCTTGCATTATTTTCTTTTTATGTATTTCTTATGCAATATTTCAGCCAAAACTACTGTATATTCTGAAAAAACACCAAGGGGGGGAAAATGAACCAGAGTTTGATTCAAACTGACCACCAAAATATTACTTCTATGAAAAATCTGTTGGAAAAGCTTCCACAGAGTCCCCAAAAAGTGTATTTCCTAAAGTGTTTCTATGAAATGCTAACTAAATATTCTTTCTATGAGCCAAAATATCACTCGTAATTTTAAATGAATGACATTACAGGGTGGTCCCTAGATTATGGTCAAGGTGGTCCTATAGTGACAAATATCAGAGTTCAAATATATTGAGTATTTTTCTTCAACCAGGTTTTGGGTGCTAGTCACTATCATCCATCCTCTCGCCCAATTTCGATCGCTTCCGTTTCAAAAATAAGACGGCAGAAATGCAAACTCCATGCTTCAAAATGACAACCCACAAACTGAATGCTGACGTAACGGTGGAAATGTTCTCTTTTTTTGAAAGTCTCGGAACACAAACAACCCAAGAGTGTGAGTCAACCCCAGTTTGTGAACCTGTATTGATAAAAAAAATAAAATAAATAAAGGTCTAATTATGTAACAAAACTCCAATGTGGGTGGACTACTGATGAAAACCGGGCTTTTGTTTTTGTAGCTTTATCTACTGGTTCTGTAAACAATGGTATCAGTGTAGAAAAATAATTGTCGTAATCTCCAACTACAGTTGCGAGTCGCATGTAAGTAAAATGTGTGTTAGTGAAACCAGACCAGCAGTATACAGAGATGTTTGCTAGTCTTTGGCCAACATTACAGAACAGCAGATAAGAGGGTTTTTGTTTTTTGTAGGTTATAAAATGGTATAAGCATGAATGACACGTTATCACATTTTCTGAAGGTTTAATAAAACAGAAAACAAGACAAAATAAAATCAATAAATAACTTCTCAAAACTATAATTCACTGAAAGACAAAATGGTGATGAATTGTATTATGGTATGTATTCTGACTTCTCTTCAAACACGGTAGCACAACGCCAAAAAGTGTAAAAGCTGTGCCTTACCACTGCCATCAACACATTTCAAACTACGCAACTTTTATTTTGAATGCTTCATTTTTCTATTTGTGGTACACTTTTTCAGTTTCATCACAGCTTGGTGAGTAGTTGGTGAGTGTTTTCTCACAAGTCAGCATCCTCCATGCATACAATGGGCGCCCACAGCAATCTGCCAGTGACCAAATCAATCGTAAGGAGGTTTTCAGTGCAGCGCACTCTTTGTGACTCAACCTACAGCAAACACCAGCTAACCGGTCAAGGGGTACCCATCATTTCCTAGCAACCTTTGGTTGTCAGGGGGTCACTGATGGGTCTCTAAGCCTGAGTGAAAGGGGCTTTAACAATCGATTGCACAGTGACTGCGGCAACCTCCAGCAACCAGTTGGAGAATATTCATTTCAAAGCAAGTGGCGGTTCCAAGGGATTCACCAACCGGTCTCTAGGCCTGTGACCGCGGCCTAACCCTGGTCACAAGTAAAACCCTGTTTCAAAAATAACTAAAATGACAAAATAAATTAAGACAAATTGCACAAACATATCAAAAGGAAGAAACCAACATTTTTTGAAGTGTTTTGGAAAACACATGCTCACACTGAATTTAATGCCAGCAACATGTTTGCAAAATATGGGATGGGGATAGGAAAATACTGGAAAATGTATTAAATACTGATAGAAATAAATAAATATGATAAGATAAATATTGTTATGAGTGGTTTACTACAATTTTTTATGAGCTTATAATTGCAAGTAAACCTCGACTTAAACAGTTTCCAGAACATTATCATTTTTATTTACATTTTACGTGGCTTCAAATACTTTCTTCCTCAATTCTAATTACAACTGAATTTTTTAACAAACAGCAAGTCACAAATAAGTCCAGACACGCTTATCATAATTAGACAATTTTTCAGTAAATACTCATTTATTCCAAACAGCGTTTACAGAGCCACACAAATGTTTTCTTTCTGAAGCGCTCAGCTGATAAATTCTCAGAAAACATCCCTTCCAAATATTCACTTTACTTATACCCTGTAGGTGCAAACAATGTAAGACATTACAACAATAAGGAACTAAATTGAAAGATTGAGCCAATAAAACAAGTGTTCGTGAAGATTACAACATTTTTCCAATCACAGACAAAGTTGGTTTGATTTCCCTCAACAGCAACCAAACGGATTTCAGTTATAGTGGAAACTGGATATTCCTCCGACTGCGTCTAATAGGCACGTTGAAATTACTAGCACGGCCATGAGGAAGGCAATGAATGTCAAACCCATTGTGTGACAGAGCACAGCAGACGACAAACGCACACACAGGCTGTGTAGAGGTGTCAGATTTATCAGGAACAGCCTTCTGACTAAAACCACAAGTCATCATGTCCTGCGATGACAACTAATTACCATTTTTAGCATATTCACACATTCGGACTTACTGTAAAACACATTTTCCCACAAAAATAACAACATGTAATCTGACAGAGGATGACCCCAGGGCTGCAGCTTTTGCTCCGACACCCCGTGAGAAGCTTAGAGACCGAGTGGTAAACAGAATCTGCCGTGTTTGGTGACAGAGCCCAGGGCTGATACATGGGAATCTGGCACGACAAGACGACACGAGAGGGAAAAGAAACGCTTGTTTACTGCGTTTTCGAACCAAGACTGGAAAGGCTGCAAATGCTACAAGTCATTTAGTGGAAATTTACAGCAGTAAAGTAAAACAAATGTAAACACATGTTGCTCGTCAGCTGTCTCTGACTGTCAAATTTTCTTTCCAAATGAATGGACCCTAACATATGATGGTTATGAGATGGTAGTTATCATGGAGCGCACAGGACTGAGTCTGCATTGCTGTGGGTCGAATGTCTGATGATGTCATCTGAACTGTGTACTCACACACCGCAGACATTATGCAACTGTGAAACCCGTTGAACTGAACATGTCTGTTATGTGGAGCTTCCAAATGCATCTCTTTACCACTTGTTACAGCACCATGCATCAAATTAAACAGGACAAAATCATGATGCTAATCTTCATGTAAGAAAAAAACCAAATGATTATGTACGAGATGATTTTCCAGTTTCCAGCTACAAAAAGTGTCATTTAAAAAAAAACAAAAAAAAAACTATTTATTAAACTAATCATTTTCTTAATTACATCAGTCGCAGCCATCAGCCACTATTTGTTCTGAATTAAAATAACACAATGACTCGATTCAAACCACTATACTGACTTTTTTGTCATTTCAAGGGATGCAAGTGTGATGAAACACCACATAGTGCATGCTCATTTGGTAAGGGTAATTTTTCAACAGCTTACGTGCACATTCACTGTTGTTGTATTTACTTTTCATTTTCAGTAGTACACGACAGCGCTGCACTTTTCATCAATAAATATCACAAAGAAAGTGTTGATAAAATGTGGCTACGAATCAACTGCAGTCTGAAAGAGCTGACGTTAAAGGTGACCGACTGTATGTAAGATAGGTTTCAATACCATTCATTATGAAAACTCCTAGTCTCATTTTGCCCTAAATTTCCTGAACAGAAACATGTATTTTAGAATAAAATTGAATGTTATATTTGATTAATTTCTTCTTCTGAGAGAAGTCGAGTGTAGTGGCTCCAATTTGGATATAAAAATGTCCAATTTGGGATTTCTAAAATATCGTTATTTTATTGTTTTATGACAGGTGGTCTAACACATTTTTTTCAGCACAGTACTGTAGACATAATAAAAAATGTATATATACATTTCTGCTACACTAAAACTCCGTGTTATCAAACACATGAAATTTTACTGAAATATCTGTGCAAACAGTTTAACTGTCACTAATGAGATTACGTATTTTATGTAAGAAAAAGGAAACTGCAGCTATTTAATTTAAAAATGTGAGCAGCAGGCAGAAAAAAATTATCTGATTAAATATTATACTGAATGTATCCAATAACCACACGTGAAGACATAAAAGGCTCCAGAAATACAAATAGAAATAAAGCTACAGCGGGTTATATCACAGATTTTTTTTAATGATGTAACTCCAAAGGAATTTGTGCTTTTTCTGGGGACTGAACCTGGGATCTTTGCACAAACCACTACATGATGGAGACACTGGAAGTACAATTTGAAGCTAAATGGGAAACAGGCGATTTTAAAATATGAGGAAATGTATTTATGGAAAAAGAAAATTAACATTAAACTTGTCAAAGAGGTTGGAGGACTCCTATATTCAACTGAAGTGTTGCCTAAAAACACACTTTTAACAAAATCAGACGTTTTGTGCAAAGCTAATTTAAAGCTGGATGAGGATTGGAGGCTTTGGCTTTTTGGTACAACGTTGAATTTATTTTTTTCTCTCACCTTCATCGATGCAAAGGGCCTGTCGTAGTTGCCGACATAGAGGAAGCCGACGGTCTGTGGTAGCAGCCTGCAAAGACAAAAAGATCCCGGTTAACACCAGCAACACACTCAGCACAGGATCTCAGTAAGAGCTGCAAAGAAATCACTACGTCGCTTGCATTTTGCAGCTAGTAACAGAATGGTAGAGACGTGAGATTACACCTCTCGAAGCCCTTCTGTCACACGGCACAGCTTGATGTTTTTTAAACTGGAGTATAGGCGTGTTTATAGTGCAATGCAATAATAAATTCTCAGTTGCATACAGACTAAACACAACATCATGGACATTGTATAAAACTAATTTCCAGGTGACTGTCACCATAACAGGCTGTTGGGTTTTAAAGTGCAGGTTTTGATCTTGCGTGAGCAGCTCACAATTCGACAAACATGTGTCTCAGAGCTCACCAGCAGATGTCTTAATCACACACTGTTCCCCGGCACTCTCCACCAAAAACACCCCCATGTGCCTGTAGTTATTTCCAGACACTTTGTCTGATGCTATGTGTGCCACAGACTGCACATACAAGCATTGGCTCTGGCTTCATATTAGTTAACCATTTTTAGAATGAAAATAAGGGGGCCGCTGAGCTAAAGTGACGGCTAAACAACAGTGCAGTTACGCAGTCTTATGCAGCACAGAGATTTCAGTCGGAGCTGAAATTGGAGACCATCTTTCCATCCATTTAAACCCCCTCTGGTCTAATGATAGCTAGCAGAGGCAGGAAGGAAGCAGCAGGAGACATTAAAAGAGCCAAATAGCCATGCAGTGATGGACACCGTCCAGCGCCAAGATCTTACAACAGCGTGTCCAGTCCCATCATTATTTTAACTATTACTTTGGACCTACACATTGTGACCAATTTCGTAAACTTGTAGGATTCAAAAACAAGAAAAGTGCCCTTATTCTGACACCATTTCTCCTAAAGCATCCACCAGATAGTCCCAGAGGCCATACAAAAGATGCAGAAACAGACAAGATTGCGGTTTGCAACACACTCTCTAAAGCAGAGACTCTTTTGTTGTGGTTCACAGACTATTTCACAGCTCTAAGCTGACGTTTCACTCACAGGGTCATGTGTAAATTACACCAAAGCATGGGCTGGAGTCAGAGGAATAGTGCTACAACAAGAGAACTTAACGATACAGAAGAAAAATAAAAGGTTTTCAACACAGACAACGAGGGGAGAGTTTCTGTAAAAACAACCAAGGTGCTGTTAAATGTCAACGCAGTCTGCAAACAGCATGATATCAGAACTATACTACCTGGCAGCTGAACACTATTCCAACAGATTTATAAATCTTTAGAAGCAAAACACTAAAGGGAAATTAAGCAAGCGATTAGAAATGGTCATAGCACTCAGTATCAATGAACAACAAACATATGTTTAAAAATGTTAATACTAGGACTGAAACATGATAAAATACAGTATCATGCACTACTTCCCCTCATACCAATACTCTGGTCACTATATCTGAGCTATTTCCTCAATAGAAAGCCATTAGACGCTGTTAGGTTGAACTGAGCTTCACTAAACACTATTAGGGCAAACAACTATAAAAGAGAGTCATTTTTGAACATGCACAACGGGGCTGAACCTGTTTGGACACCCTCTGACACAGGTGCAAAGTCATATCAGACAGCAATATGACTTAAACTGGCCAGCTACAATGCCCGATTCCTCTGATGTCACAACAGTTTTCGTCACTGTCATAAAACGGGCGTCGCATGTGCCATTCAGGCAGCTGGCTCACCTAAACTAAAGTCTTTTCAGCAGGAGAGTGTGTCTAATGCAAATGATCTCCTGTTGTGTGCTCCATGTGAGAAAGAAAAAAAAGGTAAAAGTTTCTCTCCAGAGGATTTTCTTGGGTTCGTGGCTGAGAACAACCCTGAATTGATCCAATATGCCTTCCACTCTCTTCATGAGATACTCTATTACAACATATATTTAGGTGTGATACTGGAACACTACCCTCAAGCTCTTGTGTATAAATCAGCCTCCACAAAAAATGTGCACATTTAAAAGCAAATTTATGATCATTACATACTATAGGGAAAAAATATCCATTGAGCTCAAGTATGATTAGTACTTCATTACCGTGACACCCAGATCCATCCCAGATGTGCTACAGTTTATTCTGAGCCCACCCAACCTAGCATATGTTAATATGTTGCAGTTAAAGATTTTGTTGTCAGACAAAAACAGTTATCAGAAATGCAACGTTTGATGTTTTCCTACGCCCCACAGCTATATTTGGAAATGACTGAGCCTTCATAAAACAAAGAGATCATTGCAGGCACCCCTCAGTAACTTCAGGTATTGCTGTGAAACTATAAAGAGCTCTTAAAATCCCATAATGATCATGGGATTATCTTCATGGTGACTTTTAATCTCCTAATTGCTTAAGTCACCTTCTAATGTCTTTATCTCTTATATCTACAGCCTAGCGACGCAGCCCTGCAAACTGCAGCAGATATAACATATGGGACTGGTGCAGGCTATATACACTTGTATCTATAAAAAACTAATATAAAAAGATGAACTAATGGATGATCATGAGTTTATTTGTTCAATATACTAAAAATAAATGTTAAAAGTGAACATATTATGGTAACTCGTACAGCTTAGCATGATTCACAGACAAAACTTTTTTTTTCCTCATCCGGTGTCTGAAACAAGCTGTTTTAACTCATCATTTTCTAATACGCCAACTTTCTTCTGAATGCTTGCTCTCCTGCAGATGACCATATTAAGGACATCTACCTTCAGTGACAATATCCAGATCCAACAGCAGAAAAAAATCTGTCTAAAGACTCATGTTTGAAGGGTTAGGGTTAGTAACTGAATCTTTGACTATGCTTAATAATTTATTAACAGTATTGCTATTAGGGCTGCCATAAACAATTATTTTGAGAGTCGACTAGTCACCGATTATTTTTGCGATTAGTTGACTAATCAGATCATGCATCCATTGGACGTAAAACGTACAGCTTATTGCACCAGCATGCATCTGCTCTTATATAACTATCATTAGCTTACAGCTTTGAGTGTTTAAGGTATGTGCTAACTTAAAAATAAAGACAATATGATAGTTTATTACATTTTAATGAACTCTGCAGATTGTTTCAGTGAAGTTTAATAAACTCAGCCGTCTGCTCCTTGCTATCTAAAATACAACAAGACACCAGAGTATATTGTGTGTGCTGTGTGAAAACTATAACTTTAATCTCAGCCAAACCCATTTACTCAGAAACAAATAAAATACTAAAAAAAAGCCAAACAATAACATTTTTACGTTATCTAAGTGACTTATATATCATGTTTAACCTGAGTAGCGAAAGACGGCGGTGGGTTTGAAAACGTTTTGCCGGGAGTCCGGTGTTCTCACCGGCTATACTGAGCCTTGAACCCCGGCTAGCTATCGAGCTTGTGGGTAACAGACGTCTCAAAAATGTCAGAGCGCTTTTGAAAATATGTGGGGTCTTGATAAACTGAGCAGATATTTGAGGTTTACACAGCTACATTCTCGCCATTTATTTTGTGACCCAGAAAGAATAATGAGAGTAATTAACTAGCCACAGCTATTGTTGAAGCAGGGCCGCGCTATGAATTCTGGGACACAGCTTCTTTTTCTTCAGGGTTTAACGGCAGCTGGCATCCTTGTATATGCAGTGCTGCCA